>JASDQU010209931.1:12360-24227 GCA_032191745.1 Picea mariana
CGTTTTTCAGACTCTCTAAATATGAAAAACCATCAAGCTTACCTTCTCTGGGCTTGTTAAACTTACATTGAAGGAAGTTACCATTGTGTGTTTTGTTAACTGCATTTGCATACCTGCATCTTTGGTCTAATGCCGGCTCCATGTTGCTCTCAACTGAACCATCTGAAGCATGCCTTATACACAAGCCCTATAGCACTTTGCCTTTGCGTCTTGGCACCTTGGTCCCATGAGGTATTTTTCCCGAGTGTCCTTTCTTTGAACATCAGTATTGTCCTTGCGCCTTGAACTTGTATGTTTGTGACACTCATTCCTCCTTTGTAACGTAACATTCTTTTATTCTTTTTCCAAAATTATTGAAAAAGAAAAAAAAATCAAATATACCCCCAAAAAAGGAAGGGAAAAGTATTTTCTTTGTATTGGCAGCACAATGAGTCACCCTTGGATAAAGCACATCTGTCCATTTGTTCGTCAAACTCTAGGATTTAATACGACCTTAGGAAGTTGTTCTCGCTACATAGAGTTGTGTCCTCCTCCATTTGGTTATTCTTCCAAACATATGGAGAGTTTGTGTTGCCTCCTGCCTCGTAAACTTATGTTAATGCCATGTTGCCTGAGTCTCATCATTTGTCGTGCTATTGTCCAAATGAAGTTGTTACCAAGCCAGAGTCGGCCCCTTTGCAGTTTGTCTCTTTCCCTCATGCCCGACCATCTCGAAAGTCCAATCAAGTCTTTATTCGAAATCAATGAAACCTTCAGTCTGATAATCAAGATTCTCTAGTCCATGATCGATGAGCCATCGAAGACCTCTGGGTAGTGAAGTCATACACTCATAGTACACTCTTACCCGAGTTTTTAATATTTTGAAGTTGTTGCTTGGGCTTTGAAGACCTCATCTCCAGCCATCAGGCCTTATTAGCTTCTAGAAGATGGATACTCTACATGTATATATTTTTGATTTTGATATGTAGCTCCACTATGTATTGCTTGCGACTACACTTTATATGGTTATCTGACATGGATCTACAGTGTATTTGATTGGTAGCCATGATTTGATTTTATCCCGAGCATGGGTATGCCCACCTCGGTGAGACAATTATTATTTTGCAGATGATGCCTCCTGATTTCTGGTCCCTGGGCTCACTTGTTTGGAACATTGGTAAATATTGTTAATGTATTTCGGCCATCAAATTCTCTTCTAACCTCACACATTAAGGGGCATCTGTTATAATCCTAATTTTTACCAGACATTCTTACCTGGCATCAGGCCCTCTCAAATTCCTTCTTTACCAAAACACTGCTGAACAACTCTTTTTAAAAACCCCTTTTATAAAGGCCCACGTGCCCTGCTCCATTACTGAACATGTGTACACGCTAGCTGACCCAAGACAACCCGTGTGTACCTACAACAGCATGAAGAAAGGAAAGTTTTTGATGGAACACACAACTTTGGGTAAGTTAACTAAACCTTTCGACCATGCATGGTCAGTCACTCGACCAAATACCTAGCTTCTTCTAGCCTATAAAAGAAGGGTTAGGGGTCCCATTTGAAAGGAGGAGAATCATAGTAAAGAAACTATACCCAATTAAGCATTCCCTTTGTCCCAACCTTTAGCCATCCTTGTGCAAATGAAAGTATAGAGAAAAGCAGTTGGAAGACAGTGGAAGAGGAGCCCAGGACCAGGATCAAGGAGCAGTGGCTGAATTTATCATTGTAAGGTATCATTGTGAAGTCAATAAAAGAATTGCTTTTCCCATCCCACCATATGAGATTGTCATTATTGGAATATTGATTTTATGATTGATTAAATATATAACCTGTTAGTTCATAGATCAAATGCATATGGAGTTCTTTGTTTGTCTTTAGTTAATGTAGGTTAGCATTGGGAGGATATTTGCAGTCAAAGAATGACCAAGCGTGAAAAAGGATCGACATCAAACACGAAGAATAAGGTACGCCAACTTAATCTCTTGAGCCTTGTATTTACATATGAGTAATGGGGGTCTAGGCATGGGATGATGGTAAAATGTAAGAATCTTTAGGTCATTTCTGCATGCATGATAAAACCGTTAGTACTAGTCCGTAGGAGGGATTTCCCACCCACAACACCTACCCCATGCTTTCAACACTACACGAGAGGGAATCTCTCCCTTCTCCTAACTTAGATACGATAGTTGATGTAATGTACCCCAAATTTACCAATAAAAAAAAATTAATTAGGGTCATTAGATTTGTTCATTTGTCTTTAATACCCTTCAGGCATTCTTTAAATATACTGCAAAATAATTTCATTACTTCTTTTATCTTATGTAATTCACACTTACCATTTCCTTGACACAGGTGCAATTTAAAAATACAAGTCTAACTCAATCTTATTCTCCAAGAGAGGTTGAAAGGGTAGCTTAATAACTAAAAAATTATAGTCACCTTGGTATTTCCATTCCATTTGCGCACAAAGTACCATATGGAATAATAAGGGATTAGATAAATGCATGTAACGACCCCTAGTATAAAAGTATTGTTCAACCCCTAGGTCGTATGAGAAATGTATCTTTTATACATAGTTATTTCATTCATATTTATTTCTAACATGGTACAAATATGTATAAGCATTAGAGCTCTGAATGGTTGTGACTAAAAGGTTGGTACAGGAGGTTTCGTTTCTTATCGTTTAATGCTCCCATTTATTGTCGTTTAACGCTCCCATGGTAACCAACTTTGGCACAAGGTCCAACAATCCGATAGGTCGGAATAAACCATAACCAGACCAACAACAAAGACTGAACTATAACCCTAAATGGATTGTCATCGCACTCACCATAAATATTGACAAGAGATATGCAAAGGTAATACTTCCATGACTTAAATAAACCCTGCCTGCGACATTTATGCTTTCCTGTAGCGTACGCATTTGGGCCATCGCTCGAACATCATGCCCATTGTGTCTCTTCCACCTTACTCTATTCACATGGCCTAGGTACATCTCGTAACTATCAGCATTAATTTGCTTGGTGCAGGGTTTTCTAACACTATTGTTTCATTGTTCTTCCTTGGCTCTGTGTATTTACAAAACATTGCAACGCTAACCTTGGTAATGTTAAACTCGGTGGCATTTCCAAAATTCATAAAGTTGGGTTCGCTCTGAGCAAAAATAAAACTAGGTGGACCTCACAAGTCAGATACCACCCTATGCGAGGTAAGTAAACTTTTGGTTGTTTATCCAAACTCTCCATGTTACTAAAAAGTCACCATGTGCACCAGTCACCTTCAAATTCCTATTAATACTACTGGTCCTAAATTCTGTGGTCTGAAATAGCATTTTAAAAGTTGGTAGTATACTCGACAATGCTTAGGGTTTTATCGTGGCTCCACCTTTAACCTTTGTATCAGTTTTTTTTTCTAAAACCCTTATACTCTACAACAAACATTTTCTTTGTGAATACTGTCGTAGGAAGTTTCAAACTGTAAAATAAAAATGTCAAAGGGAGGGAGAATGTCCACCCAGCTAGCTCGATCATACATTAAAGGTGGGGAAAACATTAAAGGAAGCGGGTCAAGTTTTTGAAAATCCTTTATAGCATTTTTGACTCCGTTGAACATGGAACATGTTTGTGTCCTGTCTTACAGTTGGGTAATCCTCTTGTCTCTTATTAATACCAATTCCATGCATCGCCATACTTTTTAGTCAAGTCGAAGAGTTCTCTTATTTTCATTACATTACATTCTTGGTACTTGTCGAGTCAATGCGTCCAATTCAGTTGTCATGCCTGATCATGTTCAAGGGAAGTTTCACTTCAAACCATCCATCTATAGTATTTCCATTTTCCATTTCTTGTGTCAGTCCATACTCATTCAATTCACCATATTACATCATGTTCCTATGTCAGTTTCGTGTCAATTATTTGGGATACATCGAGACCCTCCTTCGACGAGTCTTTTCATGTCGACTTCAACACATCGTCCATAAATTAGACTTAGAAACTAGTTAGAAACTTGGGACATGCATGCCTCAATGAAAGGCCTCCTTGCCTCCTACATTAGGTTTACATCATTGACATCTGATTGGATGATTCCACAAATATTCGAGCTCAGCTCATTTATTCACATTCGTTGGATTTCACTAGGGTACCTTGGGAGTCATTGACATCACTGGTGATTTCCCTCTAACTTGTTAATGGTTTACCTCAATGACCTGTAATCAAGTGGTTTCTACCATGTTCGACATCAAAAAATTTATTCACATTGCTAGATTCTTACCACATTGGGATTGGGACGAAGACCCTAGGTTTAGTGTTCACTCTGATATCTTCTTTCCCCATGTTGTGAAAGGATATCCTTTGCTCATGTTGATATATATATTTTCATATAGATACACATTGTATTGGTATGTGGCTATGTTTTATCATCTCATATCTCAACTGTGTATTTCTCGTGGCTAGGATAATTTCATGTCATGGAGGTATTGATCCACATTGTATCTCTAGTGGCAATATCCTTAATCAATATTTTTCATGGATCCGCAGTGTATTGATCAACGACCATGCTTTGATTCATCTCATAATCCGAGCATAGGTATGCCTGCCTCGGAAATGGAACATATATTAATAATGTTTGATGGTTATTAGCAGCTTCTTCCAGGTTTTCCAACTCCACACCCTTCCATTAAATATTTTCAAAGTGTTTCGACCATCATTCTCTCTTATTACCTCACACTTTAGGGGGCATTCTGTTACACATGAAATTTCACACCTAGGTACCTCTCCCTAACTGTCGTAAGTGTCATATAAGTGTCTCATATACCTTGACACCATGGAATGACCTATGTCACAATACCTAGTCAATGTGGAGGAGGGATATATTACATGAAGGCCAAAATACCAAGTGCACATGAATTAATATTAATATTCATGAAAAATAAATTAATTAAGTGTGAGAATCCACCTCGCATTTGGTTTTCTATTTTTTAGGGAAGATGGAGGATCTCATGGATGGTTGAAATATTTCCTCCTTAAAATCCTTGAGAGATATTTCCTCCCTAAAATCCTTAAGAAATATTCCCTCTATAAATATCTTTCAGATCCCTTTTTAGTGGATCTGATGAGTGATGCTCTCCATGGTGGTTAAGCCTCCAAATCTTATATAATGAGGTTTTTCCATGGAGAGAAGGATAGAGGTGTTTAGAGATACCAAACTTATGATCTCAGGATAGTGGATATTTGAGGTATCAAACCTATGGACTTGGGAGAAATATTTAGGATATCAAACCTATGATTTTGGAAGCTTTGTGCAAGGGATGGATGAGGAGGACTTGGGGAAGCTATGCAATTGCATATACAATCTGTAAGCATTTCTTTAAGATTTCTCATTAAAATATTGCTTGTCCTACTTCCTTCTAACCTATGTATCTTTACATGTGTTTGTGTTATATATGGATTTGATTGGACTAATCTTGTAGATTAGAGTATGATTTCTTTGTATTTTGTTGTCCATTGCATTGCAGGTGTCAAACAGTTCTAAGGAGATTGAAGATCAAGCTCAATTTGGAGCAGTGAGGACAAACATCAGAATAAATTGCATCACACTTTCTTTGTTCTCCTTCTCTTTCTGATTAGTTAGTTAGATTCAAAGGAATGTTAGTGTTAAATGTTAGCATGTTTTATGTCTTGGTATAGGGGTCTAGAATCCAAGAGGATATTCACCTGTCCACAGGGGGACTTTCCTTCATGTAATATATACCTCCTCTTGAGATCATAATTTTGGTATCTCTAAACTCATCTATCCTTCTCTTCATGAAAATCCCTCATTATATAGGATTTGGAGGATTAACCACCATGGAGAGGATCACTCATCAGATCCACTAAAAAGGGATCAGAGAGATATTTAGGGAGAAAATATTTCTTAAGGATTTTAGGGAGGAAATATCTCTCAAGAATTTTAAGGAGGAAATATTTCAACCATCCATGAGATCCTCCATCTTCCCTAAAAAATAGGAAACCAAATGTGAGGTGGATTCTCACACTTAATTAATTTATTTTTCATGAATATTAATAAGAATTCATGTTCACTTGGTATTTTGGTCTTCATGTAATATATCCCTCCTCCACATTGACTAGGGATTGTGACATAGCTTATTCCATGGTGTCAAAGTGTATGATACACTTATATGACACTTACGACACTTAGGGAAAGGTAGCTAGGTGTACAAATTTCATGTGTAGTAGTAGGTATACACCTTTCGCCTTAATTATAAAGAAAAAATGATGTATAATCTAAGAAAATGTTTTTTATTTCTATTTTCTTTCAATATCACAAATATAGGAAGTTTTTTCCATCCATAACAATATTGGTGATGAAATTAGATGATTAAAATTAATGTACTTTAAAAGGGACTATCAAGAGTATAGTAGGGATTCCACAAAAAATATGTGACAATGGAGGGCGAGAACAAGCCCAATGCAGCGGTCAGAAACCATGTAGTAGTAGTGGCGTACGGTGATTTCACACTTTTCTGGCATAATCGTCCAAACTTATGGACTCCCACCTACGGCTATACATCTTCATATCTAATAACGGATTCTATAATAATCCATTTAGTTAATTGTATGTATAGAAAAATTCCCAAAACCATGCAATTTTGCTACTTCCAATGCAAGGATGCCCCCAATCTAATGAAAAGCAAGAATTTTTTTTTTTTTTTGTTTTCAAAGATACATTAAAAGAAACGAGAATTGAAAGAAAACAAGTAGGAGATAAATCGTTCTAACAAGAAATCAATCAAGGATTAGACAATGAACAAGAATTCAAGGAACACAAAAAATTTCAAAGAAGAATCTAAGAAAAGATAGAGAGAAAGAGAAATCACTCAAACTTTCCCAACAAAACAAGCACCAAGAAAGAGAAATTTCACAATTCTGAAAAAGTTTCAAGCTCCAATCAAGAAAATAGGAAGTGATAAGTACCAAATATCAAACTAAATAACTTCAGAAACCAACATACAGAGTCTGGGTAAAGACTTCTTGAAAACAAGATGCAAAAAGATGAGCATAAGAAGGAAGAAAACCTCTAAGAAAGAGATTAGCGCTCCATAACTCAAGGGCACAGAGTGCTATAGAACTCTGTAAATAAATGTAGGGGGTATATGATCAGATATAAATTCTCTAATATTCACTCCATGGGAGCGCTACCCTTCCCATAAATTCAAAATAGAGCAAAAAAATTAAAAACAAAATCACCCAAAATTCAAAAAAATTGGTGAAATTGCTACTGAAGATGGGAGAAGGGTAATCGATCATGAAAATATAGTAAAAATGATCTAAAATATGGGAAAAGGGTAGGGTAAATATAAGGAAATACAAATCAACGTCTTTCCCTAGTGGAGTCGCCAATTTCTTTTATAGGAAAGTACCCCTGCAGACAGGTGAATCTCCTCTTGGATTCTAGACCCCTATACCAAGAAAGAAAACATGCTAACATTGGAAACTAACATTCCTTTGGATATAAATAAATAATCATAAATAAAAGGAGAAGGAAGAAAGTGTGATGCACCTTATTCTGATTTTTTTCCTCGTTGCTCCAACTTGAGTTTGATCTCCAATCTCCTTAGCATTGTTTGACACCTGCAATGCAATGGACAAAAAAAGACAAAGAAATCCTACTCTAATCTATAAGATTAGTCCAATAAAATACATCTATAATACAAACATATGTAAATATACATAAGTTATAAGGAAATAGGCCAAGCAATGTATTAATGAGAACTCCTAAAGAAATTCTTACAGACTGTAGATGTGGTTGCATAGCTTCCCTAAGTCCTCCTAGTTCAAGCCTTTCACAAATCTCCCAAAATCATAGGTTTGATATCCACATGGGTAGATCAATATGCGTAGATCAAATATATAAATGACTAACCACCTGACACAAACATGACAATTACCACAAGCTAAAGGACAACATCCACAAACCTGACACAATGGTCCCGATGCCTAGTCACTAGAATCTCTATGGAATGAAAAACCCAATGCATGAAGGTTTTACAACCCAAGAGCCAACATGAACTTAAAATGATCAACCACACCCACAACGGGAAGCACAGACCCCAGCCAAATTATCCTTCACCTCTATCCAATAGGGCATGCCATGATCCCCTCATCAGGAATCATGCCATCCCCAGGTGATAGGTGCGACCATAACCCTGGCAGAACATAACCTATCTAGACCAAGGACTCTATATGAATCCAGCGCTCTAGGAGTAAGGTTACTGACAAGAATACTACCGATCCAAGCACCCAATCGATAGGTCAACAAGACGACTATGACATTCATACAACACAATAAATTCCTGGCATAATCAGAATAATCTGTACACAATAAAATATTGTCATTGAAAACAAATATTTAGTTGCAACTATCCTCCAATACCAAGATCAAACAAGTAACTTCCTAAGGAGGAAATCACTATCATTTAATTGGAACAAAAATAGAACATGTCTTCAAGCAATAAGAACATTTATTTTTTTAAATCTGGAAACACTATCCTTTAAAGACACCAAATAAAAGGGTGCTATCTATATAGTCTAAATATCGATAATATGTATCACATTAGATAGAAAAAAACTGTCATTACCTATTAAAATATGCTAGCTGTACAACTCATAGCACACATCGACAATGCTTTGTATACAAAAATATCATTGTTGTCTAACTTGATTGGCTATACTTTTCCTTCCCATTCAACAAGAGCTAATTAATGAAATTAACAGTGATGATATTAACATATAAAAGTAATACTGACCCTTAAAGAGGTAAGATAATGATATATATAATGATGATATATTTTAAGGATATAAAATGTCAAGGATAAAATGCTAAGTTAAAAGACAATGTTGTGCGAAAACATGACAGCACTAGGCAAATTATGATATAGATGTGCCTTTAAATGAATAAATCGTTGCCATCTAAATATGGCACTATCTATAAAAAAAAGGTTGTTTCTTAATGCAAAAGGTCGTTTCCATTTATCACACTCTGTCTATGAATAATTATGGGTGGAAACTCAATCAACACCACATATTCAATGTTGTCTACCCCAACTCCCCACTGTCATTCACCCACCAAAAACATTGATGTTCACTTGCAAAACACTGCCATTACACTTGTAGAAACGCAACCACTACCCCAAACAATATGCATTCAATACACCAGTGGGAATGTAGCCATTACATAGAAATACGTAGTCTGGATTTACATTAAAACCACATTCGAATTTGCACTCACAATAAAGTAAGGTAATGTGAGTTCATTGTCATTGGAATAGGTAAAGTCACAGTCACAAATATAGGTTAAAAATTAAGCATTGAAATTTTCACTCCAGGAAAATAAGGTCAGGTCAGTTCGTGGTCAATGGAACAGGTGAAACCACTGGGATAACCTCAAGGAGAACACTATGTCGAAATTAAGAATAACCAATCAATGTATATCATTGGGCGTATTTTAAAGAAATTACAATAACTCAATTAAGGAATGTATCATTGTGCATGTATTTAAAAATAATGATAACACTACATATAGAAGCAGTGTTAGAAGGTGGATTTGAATTCACCTCATTTGAGAACAAGAATCTAATTACATCATCTACAGGGGCATATATATTGTTGTGCAGAATAACAAGAACCTGTATAAATCTGTGCGTACATTAAGAAATAACATTAACTCCGTAATAACAAGAACCTGTATAATATGTGCATACATTAAGAAATAACATTAACTCCATTAGAGAACTATATCCCTGCACATAGAATAAAGAAGTAACAATAACTATAATCATTGGGCATAAAACTATGCCTCTCCCTCGCTAGGACTCTCTTTTAATCAGAGATAACCATAACATTGTTTTAAAGAAATAGTAGTATCCAATCATGATATCAAAACTCTTTCAACGTATCGTAAAATGATGAGTTTTAATCGTAGGAATGGTGTTGAGTTAAGTCATCGTCAAGGTATTATATATTGTAGATAAAAACAGAAAGGCATGCCAGAAGTATGAAAAACGCAGGGCAAAATTCGCCTTTAAAATAGATTAACAAGCATAGGGAAAATCATTGGCCAGATGCATCAGAACGCAAGGCAAATTTGTCTTATAATATAATGAAATTGTAGAGTAAAATTATAGTCAAGGTATTAAATTGCAGAGCGAACATTCACCAGCCTGTAAGGAATAAAATTTCAGAGTAAAAAGATAAAAGTATTTCGTCAATCAAGACGCAGGTAAAACACAGGAGAAAAACGAAGTAATAAGAGTAATAACATTCAACCATTACACAGTAACAATTCCACCATCTCACATGAATAGAAACTATGTTAGGTTCATAACTAGCACATAGGTAGAACAATATATTCGGATGTAATAAAGGTCAATATTAATAAGGCTTTGCAATAAAATAGAATACGTCGAATGTAAGAAGACCTAATAGAATCTTACGCTTCTAGAAGGATATTCCTCTAGATGCTTCTTTTGATAGACATATTTAGTCTAAATAGGATTCGAGGGTATGAGAACCCTATCTTGGATATTAATGTAATATAGCTCTGCTCAACTGGAGGTTTCCCCCTCGAAGAGGCCCATGAACATTTCTTTCAGAATCAACGTGTTATTTCTGTTATTATTCTTATATCATTTTAGTGTTATTGTGGTGATTGTTTTGGTTATATTATTGTTATTCTACCATTTCTAGAATTTTATTTCTATTTTGCATACTTTTTATATCTGGTATATTACAAGTGGTATCAGAGTACTTTCCTTGGCACAAATTGTGGGTCAATTTTTTTTCAGGGTAAATATGTATTCCAATGTCTTTAAGCTACAGATATCTATTGTTACCTGCATAAGCTCGCGGTTGAGAGATTCATACATGCAGGAAATACATGTGGTACTTAAGCGCACATACGTTGGCCACTCTTGTAACCCCTGTTGGTACCGCTTTGATTGGTAGCACATCAGATGTAACCTGTGTACGGATTGACCTAGACTTCTTGAAGCCCTCTCTAGATAAACCGATCGGTTGCCTGACTTCTATACTGCCACCGAGAATAACACTCGGGAACATACTCTCTAGTACCTGGGTAGTCAGGTAGTATGACTAAGGGAATGGTATAGCCTACTTAGTAAGTTCCCTAAGATATTAGGTCGAGTACTACTGTTGGACACCTCACATATATTTGAGAGCTATAGCATAGGGCAAACCCTTATCTGTAGAACCCTTGAATACCTAACCCTGGGGGACAGAAACATAAAGAAATTAAAAAAAACAAGATCTATTGTCACAAAACTATGTTTGGGTTTCCAAATCCCTATACTTTTCTTCTTGGTTAAGCATTTGGGCATTTCATCAATGCAGTATCATTCAGACTAGAGTATAACTCCGTATATGTAAAAAAAAAAAATATGGAATGTTTTTCACCATTATTTGAGACCTATTCCATTGGATTCATTTCTTCGCCCTTATCACATTCATACATATCATTTTTCGGAAATTTTTTTGACCCCACCCACCCCATTTCAGTTACATCGTCATCATGCCCCATACCCATAGCCAAGACTTTAAAGTTCTCTTCAATACCTTGCAATCTAATCTCACTGAGACCCAAAAAGAAGTGAAACAACTCAGTGTCAATGTTGTCGCCATCAATACAACTATGCAGTCCTCAATGGAGAAAATCAAACAAGACTTGACCACCCAGCTTGAATCTATCTTTTTGGTGCTCTGCACCAAGATGCATACCCCTACAGATAACCCTTTATCTGACCCACCTCCACCTACTGAAGCTGAAACTTCCTCTCATTCCCATAAATTTCAGCACCATCATTTTCAAC
>JASDQU010209934.1:5268-15592 GCA_032191745.1 Picea mariana
TTCCAAGGTATCTTTCTCTACGTGTTTTACAAACATGGCCATGAACATTGGAAAAGATGAAGTCTAAAACTTGATTGTGACAACTTTGACAGGTTTGGAAGCCCAAGGAATCTATTTAAGGACAAGAAATATCGATTGAAATATTTAACCTTTTTTACTAGTATCTATTTTTATTCTTGAAAGATTTAAGAGAAAGGTAGATTGTGTTTTATCTTCCCCAAATTTCTTAAGGAAAGTAGTCTCGAATATTCTCCAACTAGTAATAGAGGCTTCATCCAGAAAGTAGAACCAGGTGGTGGAATTATTCTCAAAAATTTCAGGGAATAACCAACATATAAGATCTTTGTGTCAAACATTTTGAAGCCTTATGGATGAAATGAACTTCTTGACATGATCCTTAGATGAATATTTTCTCTCTGGATCAAACTTGGGGAGAAATGTTTTTGGGCGCTGAGGCAGGTCATGTAATATTTTCGATATGGAGAGAACATCTCAGAGTAGCCAGGGTTCATATGGTTGAGGGTTAGGGTTGTTTCCATCCATGACTTGAGGATTATATATAATCAACTATAAATTCCCTTATCCTTCAGACTCTCTTTAATATTTTTCCTCCTCTTCAGAATTTTCTTTCGACTCACTTCCGATTGTGAAAGGTGGATATTTTGGTGGTGAGGGAGGAATACCACTACCACTATAGAGAAAAAAATGTTTGAGCTCGAAGTCTGAGGATTCCATGAATTCATTCAAAGCTTAAGGTATATGATACTTTGGGGTTCTGATGTTTTGGTTTTATTGGTAAGTAAAAGAGTGAGAGATGAATGGGTCTTCACTTGGAAGGTTCTTATGACCCTACAATAATGAATAGTCAACAGGGATTTGGTTGGTATGCCTAATCCTAAATCTATTTAGAAAACTCTCAATGTGTTCACGAGACTATCTAACAATGTTTTCAATCTCCGTAGTGGTCAACATATGAGGTTGTGGTGAAGAGAAGATATATTTAGACTATAAGTGAATACAATGAGAAGTAGTTTGAGTGAGCATGTTCATAGAATATGTTGGGGGCTATGAAGTGTGCTCAAGGTGAGGTTGATGAGAATCAATAGGATGAGTTGTGCTAATAAGAAGGATAGAACATGTAGGCATTTGATATTTCTTTGCATCCATTCAGTTCGATGGCCCTCCTTCTAGCACCATTTTTGTCGACGAGTGTAAAATAATTGTTCAAGCAGTTAAGGAAGAATTTTTTATGGAAGGTCCTAATTAGACCTTATCTCATTTGGATTAGTATTTCCGACCAAAATATTGTCATGGCTACCACTATTAAAATTATCTAAATATGAATCTCATAACAAAATGTTCTCAGATGAATTAAAACTATAAAGAAATAAACTAGACTAAAATGATAATCTATTGTTCTAAGATGCCTTCCTAATTTATTCTATCCTATCCTAATTAGGAGTGAACTATAAAAATACGTGAAGTTAAACATAATGTTACTTTCACATAATTAATTCATAGAAGCAAGGAATATAAAACTTAACAATAGAATGAGTCAGATATATATACTTGATTAACCAACTTATTATATTGTCACTACACTTAGTATGAAAATAATGACAAGATTGGACATATATAAATTAATCTAGAAGTAGTTTATTTAACTAAAATCCATACATTCAAAGAAATAAATATACATAAACACAATAGTCTCATTCATACACATTTATACCAAAATCTTCAAAATGTCTCTTGTTCAAATTCACATATACTAGTAGTATTGTCCCAATACAATCTTAGTCCAAAATCCCTTTCTCATTTATAGCCATTCCTTTTATAACTATTTAGTGACTATTTAAATTCTCGAGGTTCAATCATAAGTAAAAATCATTTTACAAGGGGAGACTATTTGCATTCATATCCTCATTAGGATTACAGAACATAAAATATGAGACATGTGGAGCATTTATTAAAATTGGGATCATAATGGGTTTTTATACATATGCATCTAGTACTGATATTCCTTCTAGAGTGAATAATTGTCCATGATCTTCTTTAAGTTATCTGACTACATCTTTTCAATCTCCAATTATCCATCACAAACCTTGGTGAAAATATCTTTCTTCAATTCTTGTGTTGTGTATTTAACAAAATCATCAGTCATAGTGATGACCCTAACAGGTTTGAACATATTCTCTTCTAGGTATTATTTATTTACTTTAGTTAAATTTTCAATATATAATGTACTACTTTCCATGTTCTCCCCCACCTCATCTATTCTTATTTTGGCAGGTGTTGCTTCATAAATGGGGGGCATCAACTACATCCTGAATTCTTCAAGGAGATAATCCTAACTATTCCATACCCATTTTCATGATTTAGATAATGTATTTTGGACACCCTGGATATCTTCTAAAAAAGGATTCAAGGTATCAAATAATACTTGGTATTTTATCCTTTCTTTTCTATAATAACACAAGAATGTAGCTGAGGGATTTTTGTATACTCCTTGCTAGTCGACAATCTTGTCGAATAAATCATTTCACTTTTGGTACTGATCCATAATCTTAGTTAATTATTCTTCAAGTCTCAATTGGTCATATCTTTTGACATGCATATCATTTATAAGGAAAAAACATTATTTCCTCTCTGATCTAAGCTTTTCATTGAGTTTGTTTTCCTCTACTTTGATGACTTTTGAACCCAAAGTCTTTTCCTAGATTTCATACAGAATCTCTTCAAGCTTTTCCTTGGCTTGTTCCAATCCCTTGATCTGATATAAAAAACATTTGTTCAACAATCCATTTGGTTTCATCTAGATTAGTTTGCAAATGAGATATATGCTTTGTAGGTTCCCTCTTGATATGTTTCATTTCTTCACAAAACGTTTCCTTTGTAGATTCCAAGTCTTTCAAATCGGGGTCTCATTCCAATTATGCTTTTAGATTAAATTAAACACTCATTTAATCCTTTTGGGTTTTCAATTCTAGGTTGAGCTCTTTTGCCGTGATATTATCAGCAACACTAGTGTCTCTTTCAAATTTTGATGTAATATCATCCCTTAAATATTGCACGGTCTTATCAATTTATTCCTTATGCAGCTTGTCATTTTTCTCAATAGATTTTAGGAATTCTTTAGAGATGTCATTCTTCCTTGTTTTTGAATCTATATCAATCTCAATGATTTGGGTACATGATGCACTTAAGGAATTCATAACCTCAAGGATAGATGAAGCATCAAAACTTGCAAATTCATAAAGTGTACAAGTTACTTGTAGCATTCTCCTATGGGTGATCCCAAGATTTCCATTCAAAAAATCTTCTTATAGATGACTTTGGCATAGCAAACTCTCCTCTTTTAATTTTTTTCAACCTTTTTTCAATTCTCTTAGTCATTTCATAGTAGTAATAGTCTCCAACAACCACGAAAACACCTTTAAAACTCATAATTTGCAAAGAAAATGTCATATTATCTTGAATGGTAGTAACAGGGGTCTATAACTCAGGTGAGATATTCACTATGCCAAAATTCGAAGTTGATGGGATCCCTTGGGTCTTGCTCAATTCTTTTTTCTTCTGTCGTTCCAATTTTTAACCTGCTAATATCTAAGCTTTTGATTTAGATGATTCTCTTTTACTCTCTTTCCTTTGGGCCTAATCTTCTTAAGTCAATTTTTTGGATTTTTCTTTAGCTGTGATCTTTTCACTTTCTATTTTTAGTGCCTCATCTTCTTCAACTATACTTTTAGCTTCTTCCTCGGCTTGTTTTCTCTGATAATCCTCATCAAATTAAAGTCTCTTTTGCTCCAATTCCTCATATTTTTTACCTTTTCTTTCTCTTTAGTGATTAATTTAGTTTGATCCTCTTGCAAAAACCTTTGAAATTGGTCTATATTAAACTTGTTCATTTCTTCGTTCTCAGCTTGTAGTTCTTGTCTCGCTGCATCATAAGGAAATATTTGTAATATCTCTTCATAAAACATAACTCCTTTGAACATGCCTTCTTCAAAATATAGCACATTTATGTTGGGATGAGTAATACCCATAGATCTAACATGACTCAATGAGATGCTATGTTGTTCATGTCCTTTTTCACTTCCTAGGAATAAATAGAAATATGTAAGGCCTCAACTTATTTTATAGAATGTTGTCCATTCAATAGAATTTAGTTTCGTATGTGTATCAAAAATAAAGGCCAAAGTTTTTAACTATTTCTCATGAGAAAGGAAGTAACCCATGTTGTTATGGTTTGATAGGTTATTTCTCTCATCAAAAGACAATCCAGGACAAATTATGGATGAAGATGAGGAGCTATTGTAGTGCCATATACCCTGACATAGGTGCAATATTTTCCTAGATACCAATCAACTATCCCTTTCATCCAAGATATAGCATCACTTGAAATTGTATACCTTGGGAACCCAAAAATATTAGTGTAAAGAAGGGTGTTACACTTTATTTTCATCATCCCTATGACCGTTAATGATGTAAACCTATATGTTGCCTTTAGAGGGTTCAGTGGCCTGAGTTCCTGAAGAAAGAAGAGAGAAGAAATTTTCCTGAGAAAAGAAGTTGCATTCTCCTTTGTAAAAACCCTATTAAAGAGGATGTTTTCAGGTTTCTATATAGACAGGGTGAGAGAATGCCTAACTCTCGCAGGCTGCACCATAGCTGGGTTGCAAGAGGTTCGTAGGTTGCTCTATAAGAAGGGTGCGAGAATGCTCATACATGGGAAACATGAGCATCTTCTCGATGCTTCTAGAAGGAGAAACTTCCATGGTGAGGTAGCATCTGAATGGTTTGGATATTACTCACTTTCATGATTTAGTGGGATCATCCTAACCTCCTCACCTTATCCTCTTCAACTTATAAAAGGAGAGGAGCTCTCATGGAAAGGGTTAAGATTTGGAGTTTGGAGCTTTTGATTTTGGAGCTTGGATTGGATTGAGCTTTGGGGATTGTTAGCTTGGCTAGATGAGCCATTTTTTCAAGATAGATTATGAATATTATCATATCTATTCTCTCATAATTATTGGATTGGAAGTGTGTGGAGAATGAAGGATAGTTGGAAGAGACCTTAAGACATCAAGGCCATGGTTGTAATCTCTCTTTCACATTTAATATGATACATTAATATGATTCTTTCCTATAANTGTAGGTTCATCATTGTATGAAAGTTGGAACAGAGCTAGGATGGCGATGGTGAGAGGAAGTGGCGTTTAAATGGTATGTCACCTATCCCTCTTTAGTTAGTAAATTCAATATCTAAAACTTAAGAAAAGCGTCATGTTTTGGTGTGTTTTGTTCTAAATCTAGGTGGATCTAGGGAGATCAGTTAGTGTCCACACCTACCGATTTATCCAATAACAAAATTGGCGACTCCACTGGGGAAACATATTGTTTCCTAGTTAGTCTAGTTTCCCTTGCTTTGATTGTTTGTATTCTGGTTTCTGAGTCTGTGGGAGATCCATCTAGACTCTCTAGATCTGCAAGTTCACTTAGAATCTTTTGTCCTTTTCGAAATTCTCTTTGATTTCAAGTAGTCTCGCACTGTACTGGTCTACGGCCTGTGAAAAACTCTCATTTTCGCACCCTACTATGTAATCTAGTGCGACATGTTCGCACCCTAACTATGTCCAACCTACGAACTTCACTAATTTTCTCATTGCACCCTATAGCTAGGTTGTGAACCCATTTGAAATTTTTGTTTGGAATTAGGATTTCCTATCTTTTTATGCTCAGTTTCTCTTTGATCAACTGGATTAAAATTTTGGAGCCTATATTGATCTTTTTAAAGTCTGCTTGACATTCTTCGAATTGCTTTTATCCATCTTTTCTTTGTTTGGTTTTGAAGGATTAGTCTCTTTCTTTGAGTGTCTTTCAATTACAAAGTGTGTGTTTTCTTTAGGATTGTTTAGGGAAAGATCAGATTTCTTCTGAATAGTTCTCTTTAAAAGAAAACTTTTAGTTCGGGTTTCTTTGTTTTAAGAAAGTTCATTATTGCTTTTAGTGAAATTTTTGAAACAAAAAGATTTAATTTCTTGCTTTATAATAGATTTGGGGCATCATTGTATTTGAAGTAGTGAAATTGCATGATTCTTGGCATTTTTTGGTCTTAAATTCTAAAAAAAATTCCATGAATCATGCATTGGTGTACAGTCTCTTTTTCTCATTTCTTGAGAATATTTATATTGATGAGTTTAATCAATGTTGGGACATTGTTCATTTGGGAATGATAAATGTTTTCTCCTACTTGTAGCATAGCTTTCATTGAAATGAAAAGATTGCATCTTCATCTCTTTGCATAACATTCAAGTTGGTCAAAACACCATATTGTCCATGCCATTTTCCTCTTGAGTAACAACAGCCATAAAATAAAGCGCTTATAAAAATTGATTAGACATTTTTATATTTTCTGGTAGCAAACCTACATTAGATTAGTTGTAGGGCTTTGGAATAGGTGTGAAAGATAAATTTCCAAAGCTGCAAACAAACATAAAATCTTGTGTTAGGGAGCAGTGAAATCCACTTAATACATTTTGTCCTAGGAAGTCCTTCTAACACAAGGGTAAATCACGAGGTCTCATTGAGACTGGCAAAGTTAGTCACCCTGCTTTGTTGGTCTTGGTGTATAGATTGTGCGTATTATGGGGGTCACTTGAAGGTATAACCACAATTATGAGTGGAAGCCTTTTGAGTTGATTTCGGGCTAGATACCCTGCCTTTGCACGTGGATCGAATTGTCGATTGTTTCCCCAGGTATCACTGTAGTAATTGGTAACCTTAGTGGCCTATCTCTCTAGGTTCTTTACATGAGGTGACTGTGTAGGGGAAAGTATTCATGGTACCTAGAATCGATGTTGGCCAAACTCACTCGAGCTCCTTGGAGGGTATACCCATGTTTATGTGTGGGAGCTTGCACCAGGGTGTAAGTCCGTTAAGAAGGTTGTCAATGTAATTTTTCCACCCACTCTATCTCAGCCCCTTCTTACGTAGATCCCACGACGTTGGATTTCATCACCAACTAGTGTGCTCATTGTGAGAAGGTTTTGTTTTCTTGCTTGCTTACTAGTTTTTTAGCATGTGCTATTTATTTTCCCTAGTGGACTCTAGATTGGACTTTTTTTTGATGGCATTGGTTCCCGAAATGACCAATGAAGGAACCCCTCCAGGGAAACCTTTTGTTTTTCCTTCTTATGGAAACATTGTCCTCCTCACATCACTACTTTGAGCCTTCCAGGTCTCACAATTGGATTACCGATATGGTTGTTTTCCACTCAGGTAATCCTGAATGCAGTTAGTGCTTTGGTTGTAAGCACTTCCCCCCAAGGACATCAGCCTCGTGTTGATCCTTCACCTTCTTCACCAGTAAGATCTTCTTCACCTTCTCCACTTCCAAGGCCTTCTTCCATTTCATCTTCTTCACCGAGTGAAAGCTCTAAAGCTAGTAACTCAGTGGATAAGAAGAAGAAAAAACAGAAGAATAAGAAGAAGAAAGATAAACAAGGATCTAAAATTCCAACCACTATCAGATGTGTTGAAAAGAAACTAGCTACTATTAATCATGATGGGAGTGTTGATGATGTCAAGAACAACCAAACAACTCGTAAAACCAAGTACCCTTGTAGGCTTTGTAAGGGTAGCCATCTTCTTAAGGATTGCCATGGTTTATCCAAGGTTATAGAAGTATGGTCTCCACACCCTGACCAACCCATATCGTCAGCCTCTAAACAACATGCTGATGACCTCCCATCAACTAGTCATGATACCGTTGGGAAGAAGAAAAGTAGAGTCAAGTTCCCATGTATGTTATGCAAAGGGATTCATCTAACTCACCTTTTCCCTCATACAAGAAAAGCCTTGAAATTACTGGAAGACATGATTGTTTCATAACCTCAACTTCCAGCTTATCATAAGTTTTCTCTCAACCCCCTTGTAGTTGATGGAATGATCACTCCGGACCCTTTGTCGATCAATCCAATTGATCATGTCGTCAATCTAGTCACATCCTTAATTGAACCAGTTGACAAAGTGGTCGATCCGATCCCATCTTCGATCGATCCCACTCTCACTTTAGAGAGTGTTAACAAAGTGGTTGATCTGATCCCATCCTTGGTTGATCCCACTCTCCTGTTAGAGAGTGAAACCCAAGTGGTCGATCTATTTTCACCTGTCGACCCCATTCTCCCCTTGGAGAATGAAACCCAATTGGTCGATCTGATCTCTCCATCGGTCGATCCTACTCTCTCTCTAGAGAGTAAACCCGATACTGCCCATGTTTTTCTCGTTGATACAGAATCTACCATGCCGGTGGGTATTCCTCCTTCTCCTGTGAAACCCCCTCCAAGTAATGAGGCAATCCTTTTTAATTGGGTTGTTCTAACTAGACCTCATATTACAGTCCAAGTAATGAGGCCATCCTTTCTAGATTATAGTGCAAGTTTGTGGTCAGGACGTTCGTTAGACGTTGATAGATGAAGGTGCGTCAGTTAGCATTTTGTCCTCTTTTGCTTGGCAAGCTTTGAGTTGTCCTCATCTTGCCCCGGTTACGCAGACTTTGTTATCTTTTAAAAGAAGAACCAGTCAACCTTTAGGGACCCTTCCTCGGTTTCCTGTAACTTTGGGAGGGAAAAATGTCTTTATTGATGTCATGGTCATCCAAAACCCCTTGGATTTTTCTTTACTCCTTGGGCGAGATTATGTCTATGCCATGAAAGTTGTTGTTTATACTCTTTTTTGTGTGATATCATTCCCTCACGATGGACAGGTTGTGACTGTTGATCAACTTGCATTCGTTGACCTCACCTGGATTGCCTCCCTGAATGATTCTTATATGCAGACGATATCACCCCCACCACAGGTCAATTATGTGGCGTTGTCAGCCATGGCTTCAACTTCTGATGACTTAGATCAAGTAGTTGACATGGTGATCTCTCCAATAGGGTTGTTAGAGCCTGATCTCTTTGCTCCTCTCACGACCCTTGACATGGTGTCCTTCGAGAGTGTGTTTCTTCCTTCCAGCAAAGACCTCTTGGAAGCGATGACCAAGTTTTGTCCCTTGACATGGTGTCCTTCTAGAGCATTGTCCTCCTAGAATCCATGATCAAGAATACACCGAGGATAGTTTTTTCATCTATGAGGCAACCTCATTAAAATATGAAACATAGGTATATGAGCATGATTTTCTGATTTCAAGCTCGTTAAAAGATGAAACCAGATTTGAGCATGGTTTTCTAATTTCAAGCTCGTTAAAAAATAAAACCACTTACGAGGATATTTTTTTCATCTTTGTGGAAACCTCATTAAAAAATGAAACAGAGGTTATGAGCATAGGTCTTGTTTCTGAGTCAAGCTTGTTAAAAAATGAAATAGTTTTCCCCCTCTCTATTCAAGTCAAGTCCCTCGTCTAGTATTTGAAGCTTCATTTCATTCACCTTTGTAGTTGGATGAAACAAAGCTTCGGGGGCATTTGGCTTCAGGCTATGGAATTCATGCTAAAGTTAAATTGCTAGCTTCTTAAGATGGGGGCTAAGTACCAACCATCCCTGTGTTATGTGTTGGGAAGTCGCAAGCATAGTTTTCTATGGTTCAGGCTGGTGTCAAAATGAAACCACTTACCTCAAGTATAGTTTCCTCTGGTTCAAGCTTGCGTAAAAAATGAAACCAGGCCCAAGCATAGTTTTGTTTTGTTTTAAAGCTTGCGTAAAAATGAAAAAAATCCTGAGCTTAGTATTTGTTCTTTCTCATGCTCGTAAATACATGAGAATAAGTTACCAAGCTTAGTCTTTGTTCTTTCTCATGCTCGTAAATAAATGAGAATGTAACTGATTATACTTTTATCACTTTTTTAGACTCGTAAAGGTTATACGAAAAAGGAACCCCATGGAGTTCCCTTTAAGCTCCTTTTAGACTCTCTAAACATGAAAAGAATGCCAAGCGATCTTGTTCTTTTCACGCTCGTAAAATTATTTGAAGAAAACGTTCGGTGAGCGATAGTTTATCACTTTTTCTATCTCATCAAACTAATTTATGAAAAAGGAACTGGGAGAGTTCTCTTTAAGTGTTTTTTAGACTCTCAAAACATGAAAAACCCTTGATTTTTCTTTCTTTGGACTCATAAAACAAACATTGAAAGTCCTATGTGGGACTGAACCACTCCTTCCTAGGGTTCGTTAAACATACCCCGAGGGACTCGTCCGAAGGATGAGCTTACACTACAAGCATATTTTATCCTCCTCAAGCTTGCATAAAAATAAAGAGCTACTCACCAGAAATGGTGGGGGAAAAATTGGGAAAGAAATGTATCTAAACCTGTATTTTGTGG
>JASDQU010209934.1:15642-26318 GCA_032191745.1 Picea mariana
AAGTTGGAAAATCCGTTGGTCTCTTGATCATACTCCTTTATAACATTACAAATTGGTCTGTGATCCCTGTTGTTGAGTCATTTTTTCCAAGACATTCGTCATGTCATCAATATGTTCAAAGAAAAGTTCAACCTTGAAAGACTTCTATTACGTCGGCCATTTATGTAGTCCTTAAGCCTTATATTGCATCAACCATCCCTGAGTTAGTCCTGAATCACTTGTTACTCTGATCCACTTCAAATATTGTTACCCGTTTCGTGTCATTGATGTGGGATATATTAAGGCCCTCTCGTGACAAGTCTTTTCCTATCGACTTCAACTCATTATCCAGGAATTATAATTAGAAACCAATTGGTACCTTGGAACTTGCATGTCTAAATGGCAGGTTTCCTTTCTTTTGACAATGGGTTTTCATTATCGACCCCTGATTGAGATATTTCGTCGAGTGTTCAACCTCAGCTCATTGATTCACATTCGTTGGATTGTACTAGTGTACCTTGCGAGTCATTGACATTAATGGTGATTTCCCTAACACTTGTTAATGGTATACACTAATGACTGGTAATCAAGTGGTTTCTACCATGTTTGACTTCGACACATGTATTCGCATGCTTAGATTCATACTATAGAGTGGTGGAGATGAAGACCTTGTATCTTTTCTAACAGATTCAGGTTGCGTTGGAGTATTTTCAATTTGTACTGTTGCGTAGATCCACATTGTATGGCTCGTGGTTATGTTCAAATTTGAGTCTTTAACACATAGATCCATAGTGTATTTTTTGGTGGCTATGTTCATATTTGAGTCATATTGGCATGGATCCACAATGTATGTTTGGTGGCCATGACCTGTCTTACTTGACATGGATATTCACATGTCAACATTTATGCTCTGAGTCATTTTTATTCCGAGTATGGGAATTCCTACCTTAGTGATGATATATTATTGTACTACATTTCCTTGTTTGTTGGCACATTTTTGACTTACTGTTCCTTATTCCCTACACACACTTGACAAAGTATTTCAGCTATCACTCTGTTCCAACTTCATACTTTGAGGGGCTCTCTGTTACACATTATTTTCATCATCCCTATGACTGTTAATGATGGAAACCTATATGTTGCCTTCAGAGGGGTCAGTGGCCTGAGTTCTTGAAGAAAGACGAGAGAAGAACTTTTCCTGAGAAAAGAACTTGCATTCTCCTTTGTAAAAACCCTATTAAAAAGGATGTTCGCAGGTTGCTATATAGGTAGAGTGAGAGAATGCTTGATTCTTGTAGGATGCACCATAGCTGGGTTGCAAGAGGTTCGAAGGTTTCTCTATAAGTAGGGTGCGAGAATGGTCATACGTGGGAAAAACAAGCATCTTCTCGATGCTTCTAGAAGGAGAAACTTCCATGGTGATGTGGCATCCGAATGGTTTGGATCTTACGCGCTTTCATGATTTGGTGGGATCATCCTAACCTCCTCACCTTATCCTCTTCAGCTTATAAAAGGAGAGGAGCTCTCATGCAAAAGGTTAAGCTTTGGAGTTTGGAGCTTTTGATTTTGGAGCTTGGATTGGATTGAGCTTTGGAGATTGTTAGCTTGGCTAGATGAGCCATTTTGCCAAGATAGATTATGAATATTATCAGATCTATTCTCTCAAAATTCTTGGAGTGGAAGTGTGTGGGGAATGAAGGACAGTTGGAAGAGACCTTATGAAATCAAGGCCATGGTTGTAATCTCTCTTTCACATTTAATATGATACAGTAACATGATTCTTTCCTATAAAGCCTGTTGTGTTTTATTGTATGATTCCTTGATCACATACATAGGTTTATATTGAGTTCATGTGATCACTATCACTTTGGTTGGTTTTGTTCTTTTGCAGGTTCATCATTGTATGAATGTTGGAACAGAGCTAGGATGGCGATGGTGAGAGGAAGAGAAGTTTAAATGGTATGTCACCTATCCCTCTTTAGTTAGTAAATTAAATATCTAAAACATAAGGAAAGTGTCATGTTTTGGTGTGTTTTGTTCTAGATCTAGGTGGATCTAGGGAGATCAGTTAGTGTCTGCACCTACCTATTTATCCAATAACAAAGGGAGAGGAAAAGATCAAAAATATCATATAAATACGTCTTATAATTTATGTTCCATAGTGATGCAGGATCATTGCCAACACATCAAACAAGCCAGTGCGGAAGCAGAGGACAGCTGGACAAGCCAGCACAAATTTTGAAAACACTTTGGAATTGTTGCGCGAATCTTAAATGAGCCATTAAGATGAGGCGCACTTTTATATTGTAAATGGACCTTGAGCAGATAACTCTCATCCTTAGTAGGTAGACGACATTTAAAATATTTAATGTAAAGTAGATAGACTTTAATTCCAGACTAGACAGTTGTAGAGCGCAAGAGGGAAACGGGATATAGACACCCTCATTGTGCATTGTAACATTATTCAGAAGCATTTAAAATAAGAATAAGTAGAGAGATGTGTAAAAACACCCATGTACAGACATTTGAATTAATAGAAATCTTTGATTCAAATTCATGGTTTGTGTTGTTCTCTGTGTATTGGTGCTGAATGATAGGCTCATGAATGTTTGCTTCCTATTATACATTTTCTTTTATATGGTGTGTATGTGATTTCATGTATGAATTGAAGTCTGAGAGGGAGATGGAATGAGTTTCAATTGTTTCTCTATTTGAGCCAGAGAATTCCTACAAGGAGTGCAGTTGAAGTGTCTGCAAGGAGTACGTTGACAGAGGGTTCAGATAGAGATAGTTTTTGTTCTCATTCATCCAGAAGCGCAGTTGGGCACAAGAGTCGTGCAAGGAGTGTGCAGGCCTAGTAAAAGTCTTAGGGTTGTGAACCTGAGTGAAGCATTTGACAGACTAGTGCTGCATGTGTGCGCAGAGTCAAGTGACTTTAACACTTCGACGTTGTTGAAGGTTTGCCGCAAGGAGTGCGTGCAAGAGTTTTCTTGAAGGACTTGAGGTCGTGGGGAAAAGCTCAGGAGCGATAGGACCTTTCAATTTGTTGAAGGACAGCGTATAAAAGTTGTGCCTTGAAGGTTGGAAAGAAGTGTCGCAAGTTTGCACACAGGTGGATAAGTTCTGTGGAAGAACACTTAGTCATTTCGTGGATTGCATAAGGAAGAACGGACGGTCGATATCTTTCAAGGAAAATTAGCGAATCACCATGAGTCGTTGGATCTCGTGGGGGTTCAGGGGGATACTGTATATATTCCCATAGTGTTTAAAGCTCAGAAGGGGCAGAGCCATTGATCCAAGCCAGCTAGGGGCGTTGGATTATTCGCGAAATCGCCTATCGGGATTTCGTAAGAAAGGAATCGAAGATTTGGTAACAGGAGTAACAAAATCATGATACACGATATCCCGATGGCTACAAGTACAGTGTGGGGCCACATGAGTTGGTGGTGGATAGGTAGCACATTGTATCGGGGTTCGGGAAAAGTAAAGTCCCGAAACATTGGACATCAGGATTCGCGATCCCGCAAAGTCCGAAATCCCGACGAGGTGACGAGACCGTTGAAAATTCAAAGCCGTGAGCTCATCAGAGTTTTGGCATATCAGGACTCGAGAGTCAGAGAACTGAGTTTCTCGGCACCGTGAGTGCCGAGATCCCGATAGAGAAAGTCCCGACAAAGGAACTGAAGGGTCAGCGTTGACTCATATCAAGTCTCGGAGATTCGAGAGTCCTACGCTCGATCACTGACCTTGCAAGGTTGTGAATTCTGATTTCCCAATAAGTAAAGAGAGGGGGAGTCACGCAAAGAGATCTGTGGGTGTAGATTTCCCGAAAGGGAAATAGAAGGACCGGTTAGTGTTCTTCGGGCCGAGGAAAGAGAAGATCTTGTGAGCAGGCATGCTTGTGGGTGCGACACTGCGTCAGTTTGGTATCAGAGCTTCAGATTCTTGTCTGTATATTTCAGGTGAGGAAGGCATAAGGGGTGAGGAGTACTCTAATACACAGCGTCAAGTGGTCTTAGAGATAAGACAAATTGTTCTTTGCTTTCTGTAGTAGAGAAGAGGAGAATTTTCCATGCCGCCAAGGAGAGATAGGCAGTCACCTGATCTAGAGGATAGGGAAGTGCAGAGAGGAAGGGGTAGGTAGATAACTAATCCAGCCATAGAGAGATAGATGAGAGACCTCCGAGTGAGACTCGAGGACATGGAGACAGTGCAAATATGCATAGCTAGTGTAGGGGATCTAAGTGATTCCGATAGTGAAATAGAGGTTGAACAAGAGGAGGAAGTTACAGCCGGAGATGCATGAAATGAGAATTTGATCAAAGATATTGCCAGGATGGGTGCAAGAGTGAATATGGAAATTCAAATTTACGAGGGAAACTTGGATGCAGAGGAGCTACTAGATTGGATTAGAGCTCTGGATACTTACTTCAACTACAAAGATGTTGAAGAGGACAAGAAAGTCAAGCATGTTGTTACACGCTTAAAAGGACATGAAACATTGTGGTGGGATGAACTACAAGCTGACAGGTGCTGCAAGGGCAAGCAGAAGATCAAGAGATGGGACAGTATGATCGCGAAGATGAAGGAAAAATTCATGCCCAGGGATTATCAAATTACTTGCTTCAGGAGAATGTAGAACCTGAGACAGAAGCTGATGACAGTGAAAGAATACACTGAGGAATTCTATCGACTGAACATCAGGGCAGGTCATCGGGAGAGCGATGATGAAAAAGTTGCCAGATACATGAATGGCCTGAGATATGATATCCAGGATCAGATGAGCATGGTAACCATCCGAACGGTGGAAGATGCTTATCAGATGGCTCTGAAAGATGAAGAGAAGTTGAGCCAAAAACAGAGTCAGAGGGGCCGAGGTAGAAGTCAGCCTAGTGGCAAAGCAGTTGCCCAGGAAAAATACCAGAAGCCCAAGGAGGAATGGAAGAAACCTTAGACTCATGCAGAGAGAGGTGGAACCTCACAACAGGGGCCATATGTTGAACAGAGAGGGCAGCATAATGAACAGAGAGGAGATTATGCTGACAACAACACTTTTCCTCATACTAGAGGCAGAGGAAGAGGAAGAGGTGGAGTAATCACATTCTTCAAATGCAGAAAGAATGGGCACAAGTATTACGAGTGTCCAGAGAAAAATAAGGACATTGGAGAAGCTCACATCATCGAAGCACAGAGGCGGGATGTTAAGGCCGAAGACGCTGAAGGTAGAAGATCGCTCATGATGCGAAAAGTCCTTTTGACACCCGAGAAGGAGGTGGAAAGTTCAGTCCAAAGGACCAGACTCTTTAGGACTGCTTGCATGACCAGGAACAGGGTATGCAAGGTCATTGTAGACAGTGGTAGCATGGATAATCTCGTATCTATGGAGATGGTAGAGAAGCTGGAGCTGGAGACGACTGATCATCCAAGCCCATACAAAGTTTTGTGGCTATAGAAAGGACACCAGGTAACTGTTACTAAACAATGCTTGGTTGAATTCAAGATAGGTGGATATAATGATAAGATCTTATGTGATGTTATTCCCATGGATGTTTTTCATCTATTGTTGGGTAGACCATGGAAATATGACAAAAATGTGATTAATGATGGGAGAATGAACACATACACCCTAGAGAAAAATGGGAGGACACACATGTTGCTTCCGATAAAGAATAAGGAGGTGAAGCCGAAAGTAAGCAACACAATACTTCTCATGAGTGGAAAGGAACTTCTTACCAAGGCTAAGAAGAAGGAGGATCCACAATTCTTTGTGCTCAGGAAGCCACGGATTGTTCTGACTAGTACAAGAGTGGATGATTTACCAGATGAAGTTCAATAACGAATGGAAGGGTTCGCTGACATTATAGTGGATGAACTACCTCGTTCGTTGCCACCGGTCAGGAGTGTGAGTCATCATATTGATCTCATACTAGGATCCAATTTGCCAAATAAATCCACGTACAGATTGACACCACAGGAGAATGAGGAGGATAAAAGGCAAGTCCAGGAGTTGTTGGACAAAGGGTTAGTTAGGGAAAGCTTGAGTCCGTGTGTTGTTCCGACAGTACTCAGTCCAAAGAAAGACGAAGGCTGGAGGATGTGTACCAACTCGAGGGTGATCAATAAGATAACCATCAGGTATAGGTTTCCATTGTCAACAATGGATAATCTGATGGATTGCTTGAGCGGAGCAGGGTACTTTTCAAAGATTGATTTGAAAAGCGAATATCACCAGATTCACATGAGAGAAGGCGATGAATGGAAGATAGCATTCAAAACAACTGAGGGTTTGTATGAATGGCTTGTTATGTCGTTTGTCTTAACAAATGTGCCAAGTACCTTTATGAGGTTGATGAACGAAGTCGTGAAGGAGTTCATCGAGAAATTTTTCATCGTATACTTGGATGACATATTGGTTTATAGTAAATCAGTGGCAGAGCACTTGAAGCATTTGGCTACAGTGATGCATAAACTATAGCAGGAGAAGCTGTTGATTAATATGAAGAAGTCCTCATTCATGAAGACAGAACTCATTTATTTGGGATTTGTTATTTCGACAAATGAGTTGAGGATGGATCCAGATAAGGTGGAAGTGATCAAGAATTGGCCATCACCGAGGAATGTATTCGAGGTGAGAAGTTTTCATGGTTTGGCTAGTTTCTACCAAAAATTCATCAGGAATTTCAATGGAATTAGCGCAGTGATGATGGATACAATGAAGAAGCAGCATAAGTCTTTTCACTGGACAAAAGAAACTGAAAAGAGTTTCAATCTGTTGAAAAGGAAGATCACGGAACAACCGGTTTTGGTGTTGCCGGATTTCCAGAAACATTTCAGGTGAAATGCGATGCAAGCGGATTTGCAATCGGGGCAGTCTTGAGTCAAGAAGATAGGTCCATAGCATATTTCAGCGAGAAGCTGAATGAAGCAAAATTGAAATAAACCATGTATGATAAGGATTTTTATGCTATCATACAGACATTAAAGAAATGGATGCATTACTTGATACCCAAAGAATTTGTATTGTACAATGACAATCATGCCCTGTAGTTTGTGACTCAATAGAAGAAGTTGAATCAGAAACATGTAAAATGGGTTGAGTATATGCAGAATTTCACATTTGTTATTAAGCATATTTCTGGTACTGCTAACAAAGTTGCTGATGCTTTGAGCAGGAAGTGTTTGCTATTGCAGGAGTTTAGAGTCTGCACTTTAGGTTTTGATGATCTCAGGAATATGTACGCAGATGATCCAGATTTTGAGGAAGCATATGAAGTAGCTGAGAATCCATTTCTCAGAGACAGAAGCCCGTGGATAGAATACATGATCCAGGAAGGATTGTTGTTCAGAGGCAATCAACTGTGTATTCCGAAATGCTCCATGAGGGAGAATCTGTTGAAGAAGAAACATAATGGTGGATTGGCAGGACATTTTGGTCATGAAAAAACATTCATGAAATTGAATGAGTCATATTTTTGGCTGGGAATGTGAGTGGATGTCAAAATATTTGTAGACAGATGCATAATTTGCCATCATTCGAAGGGAAGAAAGCAGAATGTGGGTTTTTATCAACCGTTGCCCATACCAGAAAGGTCGTGGGATGCGATAAGCATGGATTTTGTATTGGGGTTGCCAAGGACACAAAGAGGTGTTGATTCAATCTTTGTGGTAGTGGATAGGTTTTCCAAGATGGAATACTTCATTCAACTTAATGAGTTTCCAAAAAGTATAGTTCCGGACAGAGACACAAAATTCATAGGGAATTTTTGGAGGAAATTCATATACATTTGCTTTTATATGCTGTGTAAGTGATTTCACGTATGAATTGAAGTTTGAGAGGGAGATGGAATGAGTTTCAATTGTTTCTCTATTTGATCCAGAGAATTCTTGCAAGGAGTGCAGTTGAAGTGTCCGCAAGGAGTGCATTGACAGAGGGTTCAGATAGAGATAGTTTTTGTTCTCATTCATCCTGAAGTGCAGTTGGGCACAGGAGCCGTGCAAGGAGTGTGCAGGCCCGATAAAAGTATCAGGGTTGTGAACCTGAGTGAAGCATTTGACTTTATGCTACTGCAGGTGTGCGCAGAGTCAAGTGACTTCAACACTTCGACGTTGTTGAAGGTTTGCCACAAGGAGTGCGTGCAAGAGTTTTCTTGAAGGACTTGAGGTCGTGGGGAAAAGCTCAGGAGGAATAGGACCTTCAAATTTGTTGAAGGATAGTGTAGAAAGGTTGTGCCTTGAAGGTTGGAAAGAAGCATCGCAAGTTTGCACGCAGGTGGATAAGTTCTGTGGAAGAACACTTAGTCATTTCGTGGATTGCATAAGGAAGAACGGACGGTCGATATCTTCCAGGGAAAATTAGCTAATCACCGTGAGTCGTTGGATCTCACGGGGGTGCAGGGGGATACTGCAGATATTCCCATAGTGTTTAAAGCTCAGAAGGGGTAGAGTCGTTGATCCAAGCTAGCCAGAGGCATTGGATTATTCGCGAAATCTCCTATCGGGATTTTGTAAGAAAGGAATCGAATATTTGGTAACGGGAGTCACGAAATCATGATACGTGATATCCCGACAGCTACAAGTACAGTGTGGGGCCATAGGAGTTGGTGGTGGACAGGTACCACACTGTATCGGGGTTTGGGAAAAGTAAAGTCCTGAAACATTGGATATCAAGATTCGCGATCCCGTGAAGTTTGAAATCTCGACGAGGTGACAGGACCGTTGAAAAGTCAAAGCCACGAGCTCATCGGAGTTTTGACATATCGGGACTCGGGAGTCAGAGAACCGAGTTGCCCGACACCACGAGTGTCGAGATCCCAATAGAGAAAGTCCCGACAAAGGAACTAAAGGGTCAGCGTTGACTCATATCGGGTCTCGGATATTTGAGAGTCCTACACTCGATCACTGACCTTGCAAGGTTGTGAAGTCCGATTTTCTAATAAGTAAAGAGAGGGGGAGTCACGCAAAGAGATCTATGGGTGCAGATTTCCCGATAGGGAAAAAGAAGGACCGATTAGTGTTCTTCAGGCCGAGGAAAGAGAAGATCCTGTGAGCAGGCGTGTCTGTGGGTGCGACACTTTGTCACATAGCTCAGATAAATACAGATGCAAAGGGGGATGATCTACATACCAATTCCATCCAATATTGAGAAATATAATTGCGGAGTAGATGACATCAATTAAATAAGTTGACATGTAGAAGGAGGTTTTTTTCATACCAAGTACATTGTTCACATCGAGACATATGTTGAAAGTCAATATCTCTTCACAATTGAACACTTGTCCTATATTCACAATGGTATAAGCCATGGGTAACCAATCTCTCGCAAAATTCGTGCACTTGTCTTCTCCATATAATCAGTTCAACATCGCTATCATGATTTTTTATGGTTCCTTGAACTCTAGAGTAGGGATAATCTTTTTCCCTTACTTGAATGTTTTGTCTTCTTCTACCGACTAGTTCTTCATTAACTTGTCTCAGGATTTGTTATTTTTAGAGAAATCCTTTAGGAAAGACTCATTGAGAGAAAACATATGCACGGGAAGTGATGCAGTAAGACACGACCACCACCTCGTGCTCCTGCTCATAGGATCGATCAATCATTTCATGAGCTGAAGTGGCTCTTCTGATTCCCTGCCGGAATCTCTGCTAAAAACCTGATTCATAGGTCTTGCTCTTTCCTTGTCACGACCTCTGCATGTGCCTATGACTTCTCCCCTATGATAATTTCAGGTTTCGGGGTTTCGTGATCCCCGATGTCAAGAGTCCCTTGTCCTCTTGAATCCCCGATATCCGATGAGTCAATTCACCGATATGCACCTTTACGTGTTAGCCCTCCTAGCTAAACTCCTAGCCCACGTGACCACTATCCCCGTGACCGTAGTCTTATCTCTCATCGAGGTTTTGGGCTTTCCACTGCCAAAATACATGGACACTCTTGTCATCAGGATTCCCGATTCTTCGAATCCCGATTTCCCGACGTGACTCTCCTATCGGGACCTTTCTTCAAGGCTTCGATCACTGCCACGTGTCCCCCCAAGATGGACAGTCCTGATCGCCTCTCGTGATTTCGCGACTTCTGATGCTCCAGAAGTCTTGCCCTCAAGATTCACGAAACAACGAACCCCGATGTGCCGACTTGACTTTTCTATCAGGACTTTCCTCGATAATCTGGATCTCCACCACGTGTCCCCAATAAATGGACGGCCCTGATCCAATCTCATGGTTTCAAAGTTTTTGATACCCTGATGATAGAAATTCTCTACCAACTCAAAACCTCAGTAGTTGATATACCAATGGGTCACTCGATCCACGCCATGTGTCTCCACAAACGGATGGTCCAGATCATCCCCGGGACATTTCCCATAGAAATTTATGATCTTTTGTCTTTGAGACTCTCGATATGCCGATGGCTGAAGCCCCAATATACCGATGCTTGTTTCAGGATTTTCATCCTCTAGTTCACAATGCTTAAACCTCGTGCAACTCCTATCAGATCTGACGGCTGACGGGTGAGTTTCTCAAGATATGATGGTTCAGATCATCTCCTCTCTTGCGCACTCTCTGGACGTGAAATAAACGGTCCAGATCTCTTTCTCCAGCCGATCTGATGGATACTATGCTCCCTCCTGAACTTGTGCACTTTCTTTGGAGACTTGGAAGAATTTCAATCTTCCATAGGCTTCAACCTTGGCCTCCTTCTT
>JASDQU010209935.1:8089-18611 GCA_032191745.1 Picea mariana
AGCAATGGCAGCCGAGAACAAGGAGGCCAGCATCCAGGAGCCTGACGACCAGCGCCACAACACCACGGCTATGCAGTGGATTGCCGGCGGGACGCCTGTCATCGAGGAACCAAATCCTGGCCCCTTGCCTGAGTATGTCCCAGAATATACTGTGTTAGTTCCTTATTTTAGCTCTAGTGGCTCTGAGGGCAGATAAATAGGCTGAGTCTTTTCTCCAAAGTACTGTTAGAAATTTTGCTACTATAGTTATACGGTTGGCTGAGCTGGTTTCTCTTCACAGAGCAGCTCAGTAATTACAACCGCTTTACTCCGTCAATGTACTCTGCACTCTGTTTTTCAGAAGGTTTCTTATATAATACAAACATATACTTACTTACAAAAAAAAAAAAATAATAAAATAATACTTAAATAATGAATAAATACATTAATATTTTATTACATAAATATATTAATGTATTAATACAATAATGTAATATATAAATTAAATTATTAATACATTAATGTATTAATATAACATGTTAATTAATAAATACCTCAATAATATATTGTATTTATTGATTAATAGTTTAATAATATAATGTATTAATCAATGAATACATTACTAACATTCAAACACATTAATAAAGTAAAAAAACATTAAAAATGGATTATTACATAAATTAAAACTTTATTACATTCTTACATTAAACTATTAATAAAATAAATATTAAAATAATAAATTAAAAATATAGTAATAAAATATTAAAATAATAAATTAAAAATATAGTAATAAAATATTAAAATAATAAATTAAAAATATAGTAATAAAATATTAATACATAATTAATTGCGTTAGTACTTTAAAATATTGAAAATATTGATTAATTAATTAGTATATTATTAAACTATTAATAAAATAAATAGTATAATAATAAATTAAAAATACATTAATAAAATAATAAATTAAAAAATATCAATAATACATAATTACATTAGTCTTTTAAAGTATTATTAATTAATTAATATATTAATAAAATATTGAATTCAATTAATACAATAATAAAACATTCATATATTAATAAAGTCTCAGAAAATACAATATACATTAATAAAGTAAAAAAACATTTTACATTAGATGAAAGGGACATTAAAATATTACACTATAACATTAAATTATTGATAAGTGAAATATTATTCATACCTTAATTGAGAATTAAAATATTAATAATATATTATAACATTAATAATGATGATAATGATGATTAACCTCCACTAAAACCTAAATGATCTATGGGACCTTAAGAGGGTAAGTGATTACTTATGATTCTTTAAAATTTTGTTTCTGTGCTTGAAAAGCATTAAGATAAACTTTCCAAGATCACCATACTTTTATTGAGTTAAGAGGTTAGAAAGATTAATAGTGTGATCATTATTAATGTATTAATACATTAATAATGTATTAATATCAATACATCAAAGTATTAATAATGCATCAAAACATTAATAAAATAATAATACATTAATGTATTAATACATTAATGTAATAAAGTATTAATTTTTTAATTAAATAATACATTAACCATATATAAATTATTAATCTATTAAATAATTAAAATATTAATATAGTTTACAAATTAAAGTATTAAACATTATTGTATAATATAATGCATTATAATTGATTATTAATAATATATTATTATATTAATCATTAAATTTAGTTAAGTAATTAATACATTAATAAAGCATTTATATGATGATGATGATGATGATTAACATCCACTAAGACTGAATTGGTCTATCGGACCTTAAAAGGGTAAGTGATTACTTGTGATTTTTTAGAATTTTGTTTCTGTGCTTTTAAAAGCATTAAGAGAAGCTTTCCAAGCTCACCATACATTTGTTGAGTTAAGAGGTTAGGAAGGTTGGTAGTGTGATAAATATTTTGAAAATGAGATCTAATATGGGTATAGGCTGGACAATCTAAGAGAAAGTGGTTTTCATCTTCAACCTTCTTAGTATCACAAAGGTGACACACTCTTTCATCCCATGGCATTTTAGGAATTGACCAACGCCCAGTTTCACTATGGAACTCGTGAGAATTTTTTCTTATCTTAGCAATGCTTATTTTTTTCTTTACACTTGGAAAAACATATAGATAATTTTGATGTTCTAGATTAGGGTTGATTACATCTTTATAATACCTTAATTTTGTTTTTTAGTCTAACTCTTTATCACACCACATTTTTTCCTTAAATTTTGATTTGACATTTTTTTTAATAGTATCTTTATTCTGAAAAATGGTTTCTGCCATGATTTCCCAATAGTTTAGCCAAGACCGGGCGTCTTTATGCCATCCTCGCTTAAGTTGATGGTGGTTATGACTTGATTTTGAAGAAATTTTAGGTAGCCTCTCGTCTTCCATGTTGTTTAATTTGTTCTTATACATTAGGTATCTAGTCATGGCCATGCTGTCAATGGGGAGAGGCTTGTTTCTAAGAGGAGGATGGGATAGGGTGTATTTCCTTTAATTTTGAGATTATAGGTTATAAAATTCTTTTGTATTTGCTCTATATTTCTCCAAGATTCACGAGAGATACTACAGCCCGAGACTTCACATCCATAAAGAATAACAGGTTTAACAAGAGTCTCAAAGAGGAGTTTCTTCTTATCCCAACTCCAAAGATCAACTAATTTACAATTGTTTTCAAGCCCATAATAAGCTTTCCATCCCCCAATAATCCTTTTCTCAATGCTATAATTCCAATTGAGCTTGTAGTGAATATCTATTCCAAGATATTTGTATGAATTCACTTCCTCCAAGTTATTGTTGTCATATACAAAGGTATCATAAGGGATCTTATTGGATTTAATAATCACAACCTTAGTATTATCAGTATTAACAACCATACCCATATTGGAGCAAAAATCCTTAAGGATTCTTAGTTGGTTTTTAAGATCATGGTGACTCCTTGCCATAAGAACGATACCATCGGCATAAAGAACAAGATTGATGACTATACCAGTGAGAGTAGGGCCGACACAACCTTTTTTTTCCAAGCATTCTTCTAACTTGTCAATGTATATGCCAAAAATGGTAGGGGACAAGGGACAACCTTGTTTGACTCCAATATTGCAGTTAATCTCTTTTGACCAACCCTCAATGTTTTTAAACTTTGAAATAACGTTCTCATACATCCTTATTGCAACACCCCTCAACTCGAGAGGCAATTTTATCTCTTCCAACCTATTTCAAAGGTTTTTCCTAAGAACCATGCCAAAAGTTTTTCTAAAGTCAACAAAACAACAAAAAAGATTGGTTTTATTATTGTAGAACTCCTCTGCAATGATCCTAAAGTTAACAAGATGCTCCATAGTTGAATGATATCTCATAAACCTAGCCTGGCCTTTATCTCTTTTACCGTGACTTTCTAGCCAAAGGCTAATCTTCTTTTTCAAAATAATTCCTTAAAGCTTGGCTAAAATCAGAATAATCATAATGGTCCTATAATTAGAGAGAATGTTTCTATCCCCGTTTTTAAAAATAGGAACAACGAGGCTTTGTGTCTAGGGTTTAGCGAAACCCTGATTGACTGCTAAGTTGAAGAGCTTGTGTATGTGAGGGATAAGGATTGGTCCTTCGATTTTAAAAACTTCAACTTGGTAGCCTTCAATGTCCTTAGCTTTTCCATTTGCGAGCTACTTAACCCCGAACTCTATGTCATCTAAAGAAAATACTTCTTCCCTTGTAGGGACAATAGGAATGGTTTCCATGGAATTAGGGAACTCGTAAAGACTTTTAAGGTTAGAATTCCAGTCCCTTAAGAGAATCCTATTATTTTCTTTAGTATTGCATTTTAGAATTTGGCTCCAGAACTACTTAGGATCCAACTTGTATAGTTGTGAAAGTTGATCTTGTCTTTTATTGATATAGTATATTTTTTTCCTTTTAATTAGGGCTTTGTATTTATTGATCTTATCGAGTTTTAAGGGCTCATTAGAAGCATCCCTAATGGATTTCCTAGCAATTTTACATTCTTTATCATACCAAGAGTTGGTCGTTCTATTATTCTTTTTATAGGACACCTCAAAAGAGAACTTGTTAATAGAAGTGGAAAGGGTAGTTGTAAAATTATGATAGAGTTCTTCAATGTTGTCCTTATAAGTTAGGAGGTTTAATTTACTATTTAAATCCTTCAAGAAAATGTCAACTTTACTTTTGTCAAAGTGAAAATTCCTTTAATTATCAGAATTCTCTTCAATGGTGCTCTTATGCATGGAAAATTTTAGAGTTAGGTTTAAAGGTTTATGATGAGAGTCAGGCTCATGGTCATTTAAAAGGTCAAAAGTTTCTATTTGGTTGGAAATGAGGATATAAGATATCACATAATCTACAAAACTACTACCTAGCCCATGAATACAGGTCATCTAGTTGGAGTTTGGCCACTTCATTACTCCGTTGCAAATTATTTGGTCTTGAGAGCTGCAAAGCTTCACCAACTTAGTACCAAACAAATTCTCAGTTAGGTCTTTAGAGCTTCTTTTGTAGCTATTAGATAAAACAAGGTCCTCATCTAGCAAGAAAGGATTATGGTTGGCATCATTACTTAAAAGAGTAGCTTGTTTAGTTGCAGTCCTAGCATTAAAGTCTGCTAGCAAGAGGATATTACCTTCATTTTTCAAATTATAAATATCTTGTTCTAAATTATTATAGGGACAATTTTTATCTAGATTATTTTTCTTATAAAAAGTAGAATTAATATGTGCAAAATAACAAATTTCTATATACATATTCTTAGCATTGGTGTCTAAATTTTCTATCCAAATGTATTGATTAAGAGGGTCAATCTTATGAAGTTGAATGTGAGGAGAAATGCTCTTTCTAATATAACAAGCTATGCATCCTATTCCTCTACGGTGGGATTTTTTGTTCCATGCCGACCACAATACAAATCCTTCCATGTTAGGGACCATAGACTCCTCATGCTCCCAAATTTCAGTTAAACAGATAATATCAATATCACTCGGGATCCAACTTATCATAGGACCTTTGTGCCATGTAAAGCCACGACAATTCCAAAAAAGGATCCCGAGTGTCCCAAATTCCTATTTATTATTATCCTTTTCGTCTCTATTCCTAACAATATCTTTTCGATTTCTAATTATTGCCCATTTTCCTTCTTTCCTGGCTTCTTTTACCTTCTGAACTTCCTTCCTTAATTCAACTTGGTCTTCGGGAATGAGGTTTTCATTTATAAATATTCCTGACCCTTTTAAGCTTAGAGATTTACTAAGTATGCTATATTTATGGCAATTACAACTTACTTTGACACAGATCAACCTATCTTTGTGATCAATTGTTTTTCCTAGCCTCTTTGCTTCTATGAGGTAAGTTGTATCAATTTGTGATTTATTTTTTAATTCTTCTTTTACTATTGCTAGCGTATCCTCCTCTTGTTGTTCTTTTACACCAAAAATTATGAGGTTCAAGGCTCTTTTGTTACGCTCATGGTCTAGTTCGATTAGCTTATTCATTTCCTCTTTGATGGGTTTGATATCTAATTTTTTTTCCATATTACTGAGGGTCAAATTGTTGTTTAGTTTTTCTTCTAGCTCTTTAATCCTATCTCTCAAGTTGTGATTTTCTTCAACCCTTCCTTCTTGGGTTGATTGTTTATGTTTTTCCATTTCTTGAATTTTATCCTTCATTGTCCGAAATTCACTCTTGAACCCTAAGAATGTATCATCTATTTGAGTTTGAAGGGTATCTTTAATTTTTTTATCAATCATTGCCTCTAGCTCTATTTGGAGTTTTACATCTCTTCCTTCACTCTTTTTTTCTAATGTTTCTAACTCTATTTGGATTTTGGCATCTCTCTCTTCTCTTCTTTTTTCTATTGATTCCATATAATCGTAAAGGATCTCTAGGGTGATTTTTGGGGGGGCTCCCCTTGTTAGGGTGAGTATTTGGAATAGGTGGTGGAGTGCTCATATTGAAAAGAAAAGAAAAAAGATGTAACAATTATTATTATGGATTGACTTTATCTCTCAAATCAACTTTTACTTATGAAACTTAAAATAAAAAAATATATATTTAAATATATTTATATAAAATTAAAATTGAATCAAAGTAAAAAGTGACTCACCTCATTTCAGATGTCCAATTTCTCAAACTATTGAAGAAGCCAAAAATAATTTTCGAAAACCGCAGAGAAGTTTGGAGAAACTATCGAGATTATTTTGGGAGGTAAAAACCAAAGAGAAGTATTATTCCCATTCAAAACCCCAGATATGTAATCTTAGAAATAAAATATCTTAAAAAAAAAAAGTATTATTCCTGATCAAAACTGCAGAAGTAGTATTCCCGGAGAAATATTATTTCTCAAGAATTAATGTATTAACCAAGCATTAAATTATTTAGAAATATAATAATATCCCATGGCGTTGGTAAACCATGGGATGAAAGAGTGTGTCACCTTTGTGACACTAAGAAGGTTGAAGATGAAAAGCACTTTCTCTTAGATTGTCCAGCCTATACCCGTATTAGATCTCATTTTCAAAATATTTATCACACTACCAACCTTCCTAACATCTTAACTCAACAAAAGTATGGTGATCTTGGAAAACTTCTCTTAATGCTTTTTGAGCACAAAATCAAAATTCTAAAGAATCACAAGTAATCACTTACCCTCTTAAGATCCTATAGACCAATTCGAACTTAGTAGATGTTAATAATCATCATAATCATCATATTAAAGTATTACTAATAAATTATTAAAGTAAAAATACATTAATAATACATTTTTAGATAATTACATTAAAGTATTAATACAATAAAACATTATTAAGTGAAAATTTATTAATAATTTTTTGATATATTTAAATATTAAAATATTAATAAATTGTTGTACTAATATATTAATGTATTAAATATTCATGTATTAATTGAATAATACATTAATAAAATATTAATTAATATATTAATACACAAATAAATTAATGTGTTAAAATATCAATGTATTAAATAATTAAAACATTAATGTAATATATAAATTAAAATACATGTAATGTAGTGTATTAATGAAACATATTAATTAATAAATATATTAATACAATGTTAAATAAAAAAATTTAATAAATACATTAATACAATGTTAAATAAAAAATTGTTAAAGTATTAATACAATAATAAAGTATAAATACATTTCAAACTTCTCAAAATATTAATAACTTAAACTAATACATTAAAATAATAAAATATTATTAATATAATAAAATATTAATAACATTAATAAAATAAAAATATATTAAAACTACTTTTTAACATTATTATATAAAAATAATAAATTTATTATACTTTTACAATAAAGTATCGATACATTAATACAATACTCATGAATACATTCATTCATTAATATAATAATCATTAATATTTTAAAAATACTATAATAAATTACAATATTCATGAATACATACATTCATTAATGTAATAATCATTAATACATTAATATAATATGCTATTTTAATAAAGTAATATATTAAAAATACAATAATAAATTAATAATATTTAGAAAAGTAATAAAATACTAATTTATTAAAGTATTAATTAATTGATATCTTAATGTAATATAAAAACTAAAATATCAATACATTAATGTAGCATGTTAACTAATAAATAGCTTAATAATACAATCACTACATTAATACAATATTCATGAATACATTAATACAATATACTATATTAATAAAGTAATACATTAAAAATACACTAATAAATTAATAATACTTTAAGAAATTTTTAAACATTAATTTTATACTTTATATTGTATTAATTTTATTATTATTAATGTATTAATAATTAAATTTAAACATTGTCATAATGTATTGAATAATTAATACATTAATATTTTAACACATTAATGTATTTATGTACAAATGCATTAATCAATAGACCATTATGGTTGATCATGGTTGACCTTCACCATGGTTTGATATGATTGACCATCACCATGGTTGACTATGGTTGATAGGGGTTGACTACCATTGTCCATGCCCATGGCTGGCCTTCGTAGACCATGTGGAGATGATTATGGTGGGCGACATTGATTATGACATCCAGAAATTATGTTGAAGATATTAGGACGAAGTATTTTTGTTTCTCATATTACGGTATTCCAATACATTTATGAGACTCCCACAATGTGTTATGGCCATCACATTGTGACATTGGGAAATCTTTGTGTCATTGCAATGTTGGGCAATGTTTGTCACATTGCCACATTAGGGTTTTGTACATCACCTTGCAATAATGGGTTATTTTCGTCGCATTGCTATGCTTTGAAATGTTTGTGACATTATGACGTGAGGATATGCACATATATCATTCCATGCTACTATGGTTCGTCACATAGTGAAAACAAGTCTATGTGCATAGAATTAAAATGTTACAAAGTTCATCGCAATGTGACAAATGAAAGAGTTTTGTAACATAACAAGTTTTTAGCATGAACGTCACATTGTGATGTGGGTTATGTTAATCACATTGCGACTTTTGGAAATGTTTGTTAGAATGTGACGTTAGGATATGAGTGTCACATTGTAACGTGATGAAATTTTCATCAAAATGAAATAATAGGGCTATGTTCGTCACATTGCGAAATATGTTTCTAATCATCACATTGATACATTGAGTTGTGTACATCACATTGCCACAAGGGGTTATGTTCATAAGATTGTGACATTTGGAAATTTTTGTAACATTGTGATGTTAGGATATGTGTGTCACATTGTGGTGTGATGATGTGTTCATCAAAATGCAACAACATGGCTATGTTTTTCACATTGCAACATCTATTATGATCATCACATTGTGACATTGATTTGTGTACATCACATGGCGACAAAGGGTTATGTTCAACACATTGTGACATTTGGAAATGTTTGTCACATTGCAACATCAGGGTTCTCTTAATCATAATGGGTTCTCTTCATTAGATTGTGATGTTTTGAAATGTTTGTGACATTGTGACGTGAGGATATGCATGTATATCATTACATGGTGCTATGGTTGGTCACATAGTGACAATGAGTCTATGTGCATAACATTACAACGTTACAAAGTTCATTGCAATGTGACAAATAAAAGAGTTTTGTAACATTTAAAGTTTTCAGCATGAATGTCATATTACAATATGGGTTATGTTCATCACATTGTGACGTCAGGAAATGTTCATCTCATTTCAATGTTAGGCAAAGTTTGTCACATTGTGACATTGAGTTGTGTGCATCACATTGTGACAAGGGGTTATGTTCAACACATTGCGACGTTTGGAAATTTTTTTCACATTGTAACGTTAAGATATGCGTGTCACATTGTGGTGTGATGATATGTTCATCAAAATACGATGATAGGGATATGTTCATCACATTGGGACATTGAGATGTGTACATCACATTACGACATTGACATGTGTACATCACATTACGACAAGGGGTTATGTTCGACACACTGCGATGTTTGGAAATGTTTGTTGCATTGTGACATTAGGATATGTGTGTCACATTGTGACGTGATGAAATGTTAATCCAAATGTGACAAAAGGGCTATATTCGTCACATTGTGACATGTATTTATGACCATCACATTGCGTCATTGAGTTGCATACATCACATTCTGAGAAAGGGTTATGTTCAACACATTTTAATGTTTGGAAACGTTTTTCACATTGTGACATTAGGATATGTGTATCACATTGTGACGTGATGATATGTTCTTCAAAATGCGATGATAGGGCTATGCCAATCACATTGCGACATCTATTTATGATCATCACATTGTGAAATTGAGTTGTGTACATCACACTATGATAAGGTCTATGTTCAATACGTTGTGACATTTGGAAAGTTTTGTCACATTGTGGCATTAGGATATGTGCAATGTGATGATATGTTTGTCATATATTTATGATTGATACATTGCGACATTATTATTTTTTTCAGATTGCATCATAACAATGTATGTCACATTGTGACGTTACAATGAAGGATTTTACATGTCGCATTGCAATGCAGGGTTTTGAACTTCGCATTGCGTTGGTGGGTTTTGTACGTCAGATTGTGATGTTGGCATATGTTGGTCAAATCGTGACATATTGAAATGTTCGTGACATTATAACCTAATTTTATGTTAGATTGCATCAAAGATAATATATGTTGGATGAGAGTCAATTTAAAATTTTATCATAGTTTATTGAATCATAGGTAAAGTAAAGCTTTATCATAGTTTAAGAGATTTATACAAAATATTTTTTCAAAGTCACTTACATAAAATATTTCATGAAATTCACTAAGATTGAACATAAGAATACAAACGTTATAATGTCAACGAAATAAATTAATGCAAATGGAGCAATAAAGCCTTTTTCATTTGCTCAAAGTTGATTTGAGTGAAAAAACTAAATGAAACTAAATCATGTACCTTGAATTACTTGATGGTCATTGTACTTGGAACTTTTTTTTTAATATATAAGTTCACCTTATTGGTATA
>JASDQU010209937.1:0-27890 GCA_032191745.1 Picea mariana
AAATCATCTATCACATTATAGGTCATTACTTGTGGAGTCTTAGCTTGATTAGCAACAACTTGTTTCTTTGATGTTTCTACTTGATTTGCTTTGGTCTTTTCCTTCTATGGAGCCTCTTTTGATTTAAACTTTTTAGCTTGTGTTCCTGTCTGGACAACATTTTCTTGAAAAATATCAGACTCTTCTTGCTCTTTAAAAATGTAAAAAGATGATTTCCCATCATCGGTCTGTACTGATTCTAAAATTTCATTTTGGATGATATTTTATTCTTGATAAAGATCTTCAAAATTTTCTTCCTCAACAATTTCTTCTAATACAAGACCATTAGGATTTGGCATGTAGGGTGCTCTTGGCCTTTGTTCTTCATTTTCTACTCTCATTTATTACCCTTTGTTCTTGATTATGGATTCTTCTTTGTTCCTGAGAAGGAATTCTTGAGTTTTGATCTATTGGAATGAAGTTTTCATCTCTCCTTAATCTTGTTAGCTCATTTTTTATTTTTCGAATAATCCTATTCATTTGAGCTATTTCCAATATTTGCTTTGTTTCTTGGGTTGTAGTTGGATCATTCCTTACATTTGGGACAACACCTTGGAAAAATCCTCCACCAATTCCTCGTTTTTCAACATTCTTTGAGGTTGATTTTCTTTGATTTGTTATAGTTAGGTTATACATATTTCTTTGAACTTCTCCATGGATAATATCAGGGTCAACATTTATTTCTATAATAATTTCTTCCATTTCTATTTCTTTGCTTAGAGTGCCATCTAAGTATTCTATTTGGGCAACTCTGATATCATATTTCAGATTGGTTGGCATGTCATTCTTATAAAATCTAACTATATTATTTGGTCTTTGTTCTTCTGGAATTTGATTAAGATTTTGAAAAATTGAGAATTGAAATACTTGATTCTCTCTCCTTTTATCAAATGGATTTGGGTAAATTGTGTGAGAAATGTATGATATGCAATCAAGGGTGCATACATGGTCATGAACATAGTCTCCAAATCAACGAATGATGAAATTGATTGGGTAGGGAGAGACATGTACCAATCATAGGCCAGACCTATCAACATCTGTAGAAAAACTCTCACTATTACATCATCATGTTCTATTAAAAGTATTTCACACATAGGCATAAATTGGTCTATATGTCTCTTTGGGTCCATTACTCCATCTATAGAAAATACTAACAAGAATCCTTGTGGAAGAGTAGGCAATTAGTGTTGTTCTTCTAGAATTTTGAGTGGGCTATTTCTAACCCTCCTTCATGGGATTCTTTATCTTTCGTGTCTTTCTTCTTGTTTCTCAAGAATTTTATTTCTTTCTTCTCTATCACCCATTGTTTGGGCTTCTCTTTTTTCATTCTTATAAATTTTTCCAACTTCAAAATTTTGAATTTTTTTACTTTTACTTCTTGTTATTATTCCTTTGTATGTTTCCAGTCTTTTCTTAATTTCTATCCCTTTATCTTTGTCTTCTTGCAGTTTTTCTTTCTTCTTCACAAGAAAGAGTCTCCCATGATATTTCTAGTTCTTCTCGGGTTCTTATTGTCATCATTATCAAGTTATATAACTGATGTAATACACTTTGTTGGTTTTTGAGACCAATTTTCAAATTTGGTTGATTCAAGTTGGGTTGAGTCATTAGATTTTGGTCTATGAAACTAACCTTTTTCTAACCCTAGTACGGTCACCAAAATGTTGATCTAAAATATTGTTTTACGGTATTAAGGTCAACCTGACTAGGATATGAATCCTCCTGCATATTTAGAGAGGCGGTACTCCTCTTTTTCTTAGGAAATTATGAACAAAAATAAAACAAAATCTGACAAGGACCAGACTTTGTAAAAACTAATATTCACATTCAAAACAATACTTGAGATTGGGACCAAGTACCTTTAAAAGAAAACCATGTATACACAATATTCACAATGTAGATAAATCAAATGAGTATGATAAATGAGAAGTTGAAGTTTCCAACACAGTATACATCAAGACAGTAAACATCATCCACAGTAAATAGATCAGAAATATGGACTGCATAAATAAGAAAACGTTAAATGATCATTCCATTAGGCACCAAAAATATTTTAATGGAGAAAAAATTTGGAAACTCAAGCTTTAAATAAAATTATTTGAGAACACAATAATGGTGTATCCCAAGTAGTTCTCTCGAAGTCTCAAAAATAAAATAAGTCTTTAAATACAAAGTAAACGTCTTTAAAGAAGAGGTATGTGTTCTCCCTATTATCCTCCACAGTGTCCCAAGGATGAGAAGGGAAACCGACGGAAGTAACCTTGAACCACTTATGATTTGGTAGCTATCCCTACCAAATCGGAGAGGGCTCTCTCTGTGATCTTACAGTCAAAATATGACTAAACAGGGTAAAAGGATATTAGGATACGTCTGAGCTCTAAGGTTTTGAAATTTAGGGTTTTAGCTGGATCAGGAGGAGAGGCCAAGAAAACTAGGTCAGATATAAAAGATTTCAGTTGTAGAGATACAAAGGGTCATGGAAGGTATGTTCAATGACACTTTGAGGTTGTCAATTGTAGTGTAGGGTGTAAAATAAAAGGTTCAAAATGAGCATGAAAAGCATGAGTTCATTTATCAGAAGATGAATAACATAAACATGAAATTCTTACCAAAACAAAGCATAACATTTGTGAATTTGGTTTAACATATTATAGGAATATCATTGAAAGAAAATATATATAAAGAAGGAGAATTAATCATTCATAAAAGTGAATAAAAAAAGAAAAACACTGCCACAAAATATACCTCATGAATCCCTACACAATGGCTGCAACTAGCCTTGTATTTTTGCAAAAATAAACTGTACACAAGGCTCCAAGCCTTCTACTCCCTGATGTCCAATACTTTTGTTGACTTCATTTGGTATACATATATAAGGAAAAAAAATTTCCTCATCCAAAGGGTTGAATCCTACCACCTAGGAACTGATTACAGGATTCTCTCTAACCACGCCAAAAGCTAGGGAGGTTATAAACCAACTCCCTGTTTAGACTCAACTAACTTAGTTGACTTTCCCAAAGATTAATTATCACAAAATTTACATGGAATTAATTTAAACATAATTATTATACTCAATTACATCAAGTAAACTCTCATCATGACAAATTACATCAATAAAATTTGACTTTGACTCTCAAAACTCGAAATCCGGCCTTTTTCTCAGAAGTGCAATGGGGGGTCCAAAAAGGTGGCAGAGATATGAAATTTGACTAGTTTTTTTACTTTTCTTTCAAAACTATAAGTTGAATTGGACAAGAAAGTACATATCTGTGATGTATAGGTCAAGGGATATTGGCCCATGAAAAATTTTCATCATTTAGATACTCTGAGAAAAAGTGCAACATGGCCACACAGCTCTTTTGTACATCAAAAAACTGTCAGAATACCAAAAACTTCAAAATTTTCTGAAAATTCTCAAAATTCCTTGAAATTTGTTTCTAGGACTCCTTGTGTTATGTGTTTACACAATAAATGATGCATCATCCAAGAGATCAAGGTTATCTCTCCTCTTTATCTTGTTTAGGGTTTTCCTTAGCCTCCTTTTCATGTTTTTGACCCTAATTTTGCAAATCAGGTTCTTGGTGAAGTAATGTTTTTCCATGTGTTTTTGTAGATTAGTGTCTTTGTTGGCTCTCTTCAATAGCTTCTTGTTGGCCCTTGACCAATTTTTGAGGAATACTTGGTCATATTTGACCGTTTTTGGGACTGCGGCAGCTAGTCAAAGATGGAGCGCAACGCGAAGTGAAAATTAGGGAAGCAAAACCTATTTTTGGTTCCTTTTTAGGGTTTTTGGGTTGATGTAAAGGGAAAGGGATGTCAGCCCGTGGGTTCAACCATGCTTAGGCCCATTTTTTAATCTATAAATAGATACTTAGGCAATGTAAGTAAAGTAAGGGTAGCACATCTATGTGATGTATAACTAAAGGCTTAGTGCTAGTAATTGGATCTGTGTGATCGGATGTATATTGCAAGTGCTCTGTGCATGATTGTAAGGAGCTTGAAAAGCTAAATGAAAGTTGTTTTGTAGTGCAAGGAAGAAGGATCTAGCGAGCTGTGCAGATCTTCTATACTATGTGAAGTAATGGTCATTGAAGCTCTGTGTTGTAACCTCTTGACCAAGATAATATAAAGAAGAAGACTTTGTGGACATAGCCCCAGGGTGGGGGTGAACCATGGTAACTTTGTTTATTGTGGTATGTGATTTGACCTAATGCATTTATCTCCTTCTTGGCTAAGTGCTTGATGTGATTAAATAGATTTAGTTATGCTTTATGCTTATGAGATAGGAATGAATGTTAGATCTGATATATAAGATGCTTAGTGTCTAATCTGGTGAATCCAATCTATCTTGTTGTATCTAAGTGCTAAGTCTTCTCGAATCTAAGTATATACTGCGATTCTTTGGGCTATCTGTGAAGTGCTATAAGGGTTGAATATTGATGAATAAACCATGCTAGATAATTTCTAAGTGCTATAATCACAGATCTGTGTCCCAGCTAAGGTTGTAGACATCTGAGTCTTGTAACCACCCCTACCTCTACCTCGGGTGAGACTTCATCTGCTTCGCAGGTGTTGCCGAAAGGGCCAGTAGTTAGGGTTTATTGGTGCACCCTTGAGCGTTGAACCCGGGGTCTACCCTTGTGCCAAAAAATGGTTCTATTGCCGGGACCAAAAACTGTGATTGCTGGGAACTAAAGAAGAAGAAGCTTTGTGCAAAATAAGCTCTGCATCAGTTCAGATCTGAAGAAAGGAAGATCAGATCTGAAGAAAGGAAGATCATATATAAAGAAAAGAAGCAAGATCTGAATTCTTTGTGCTCTAAGAAAAGTAAAAGTGGAAATTTCTGAAAGAAAGAGGTTAGATGATGCAGGCGCACCCTCAGGTATGCTGCTCACATAGGACCTTTTCTCTTCCATGGCCCGAAGAACCCAAATAGCTCTTCCAATCCCTTATCGGGACTTTCCGACACCCATAGAACTCTCCTTATGATCTCCCCTTTGTTCTATCAGGAAATCGTACTTCGTGAGATCGCAAATCCTACAGACAAAGATTCGGGTCTTCGAATTCCCCGAAACCCGACGTGGTTCAATACCAATGCCTTTACCCACTCCTATCGGGATTTCCCCTGTCGGGAAATCGACACTTATGAGATTGTGCTCCACTGCCTTCACGGATCCCTAACTTCTGATCCTCGATGGTACCTCTCTCCACTCCTTAGCTCCCTCCGGCTAACTCCTTTCTCATGCGACCTTCTAGTCCATGAGACCACGGTCCTTTCCCCTATCAGAGTTTTGGAATTCGTGGAATTGGAGTGTGTAGAACTTACGCTCTCAGGATCTCCTATTCTCTGATCCTCGATGCCACTTGTCATTGAATCCTACGAGGGCTTGACCTTCTAACACCTGTCCTTTTCTCTGGTGCCTATGGCCCACACTCCTATGGTGATCGGGAAATCACGTATCGGGATATCGTGATTCCCATTGCACTAGTTCACAGAACTCTTCAAGTCCCAATCCCTGATATGGGGTGACACCTGTCCTCCACTATCTTCTGCTTTGGCCCACATGACTCTCCCATCGGGATATCACGGATCACGACTTCAAGTTGCAAGAGTTTCTTGCTTCCAGAAACTCCGATGCCCCAAACTCCAACTCTTCGGGATCTCTTTCCACGCATCCTCGCTGATGGACAGTTCAAAGCTCATCGAGATATCGTGGATCATGATTCCAACATGTAAGAGTTTCTTGCCTCCGAAAACCCCGATACTCCGATTCACGACTTCCTCAGATCTCCTGACACGTGTCCCTGCTGATGGACGGTTCTGAGCTTATCGAGATTCCGCAGATCGGGATTTCTGATGCAACGATTTCTTCACTCCTGGAATCCGCGATGTGTTAAATCCCGACTCCTCTCCTGATGTCTGACGCATGTCCTACCGAGATCAACGGCTGAGATCTCTGTCGGTGTTTCAAGACTCGAAAGGTCTCCAAATTCCTAACTTCTGAAAACCTAATGCCACGCAGACTTTAAACTCTGTGCTGCTTCTATCCAATCGAATGATTGATGGGTAATCAAATTATAATCCAACATCTCACAATACTCTAGGCTTAAACTCCTGGTGTGGCCATAACTTCCTCGCTACTTCTGATGGATCTAACGGCCGACGAGATTTCCCCGAGCTTCTCCACAAGATCTCGACCATCACTTCACCCTCCTTGAGGATTTCCTAACACGAAACCTCCGGTGCGATCCTTCAATGGATTTGAAAGCCTTGCCCCTCCTGAGATTTTTCCATCTTCTCAATCTCTTAGAAAAAGAAAAGATCCTTTTACACGCACTCCTTGCGGCAACCCTGCAAACACTTCGAGTGTTCGACCTTCCTTTGACTCACCTGCAGTAGCAGTCCTCCAAAGCTTCCTTCTCAGACTCACGACTGAGACTTCCTCTTCAGCCTGCGCACTCCTTGCATGGCTTCAGCAACCCACTTTCACTTCTGAAAGAATAAGAACAAGAGTTAAACTACCTGAGCCTCCATCAACGCACTCCTTGCGGATGATTTTTGACTGCACACCTTGCAGGAATCTCCTGGCTTAGATAGAGGAACAATTGAAACTCATTCCATCTCCCCTTCAGACTTCAGTTTGAAACATGAAATCATATACACAGCATATAAAAGAAAATGTATGACAAGAAGCAAACATTCATGAGCACATCAATAATATACATAGAGAAACAACACAAACCATGAATTTGAATCAGAACTTTCTTATATTAATTCAATTGCCTGTACATGGGTGTTCTTCATACACTATTCTCTGCTTGCTCTTCTCTTCTCCTGAATGATTCTATTATGTTACAATGGTACAATGAGGGTGTCTATATCCGTTTTCCCTCTCGGACTCTAAACTATCAAATCTAGAATTAAAAATCCTATCTACCAGCATTAACTAGATTAAATGCCTCCTATCTACTAAGGATGAGAGCGTGTCGCTCAAGGTCCAATACAACATACAAAAGGCGCTCCTTCATAAATTATTCATTGAAGGTTTGGCGCATCATTTCCCAAAAGTTTTCAAAGCAATATGTCATGTGTTAAACAAACACATGCGCTGGCTCCACGCTCACTTTGGTAATTGCGATGCTCCTGCATCATTAGATCTGCAGAAAAGAGGTAGGATCTGTAAACCCTGTGCTCTGATAAAGGTAAGATTAGTTAAAAGTCTTAGATCTGGAAACTTTGTGCTCTATATAGGTAAGATAAGTGGAATTTTTTTGTTTCTGAAGCATGAATTTAAGTACAATTGATAGATTTTGTCCTAGCCTGAAAACTAGGGAATTGTTAGAGGGAAGAAAATTTGATAGATCTAATAAGAATAATGATAGATATGTTATACCTATGCATAGAAAGAATTTTTTGCAGGCTAACTACCATGACCCTAGTGCGTAGTACATAAGAGGTTGGGGGTCATTTAAAAGAAAGAGAGGATTGACCCTATGTTACAGTTGTAGAAACCCAGGACATCTAGCTAAGGAGTGCCCTGGTGGAAGAACGAGTTGTCTTTGTTGCAAGGCTTTCGACCATGAAGTATTGGATTTCCCTAGAATGATTGCCTGGCTTGAAAAAATGAATCTACACGAAGAAAACCTTAATGTAGATCCACAAATAGAAGAAACCCAGAAAGAATCAGAGAATATGTTACTACAGATGAAACAAACCTTGAATGATCACCGACATATCAAGCTATCAGAGATCCTCAAAGAAAAAGAATGCATCGAAGTAAGAATAGAAGACTTCAACATTTTCTGTATTCTGGATGAGGAAACACAGGTGAATGTCAGAAAGAAATTTGGAAGCTATAAGGAAACCTGCTATGACTCCATCCCTAAGTGGAATAGGGTTATTCAGAGGAAAAATGGTAAACCTATGTGGAAGGCTCACTCGGATATCTATGAATGTCAATGGAATTCTAATAGAGGAAGATTTTGAAATCATCAAATTTATTGAGGACAGTGCCCCATTTACTATGTTACTTGGAAATCCTTGGATTGAAAGAGATCAGGCTAGAAAGAAGGCAGAAGAAAAAGTTTTAGAACAACATAGACAAGAGTTAAAAGACTTCAGGACCAGGAAGATCACGCAGTTGATTGAAGAATGGAAGAATAGATCGAAGCCATTTCACACCAGAAACCCAAACTTCAAAGTTATCAGAACACCAGAGGATTCACAGAAGACTGAAGTCTCCATCGCAGATAAAAAAGGGTCATTATCCCTGAACCCTAAGGAAGAACATCAGCAATGAAAAGTGACTATATCCAAGGAAAATATAAATCAAAATGGGAAAAGAACCACTGAGACGAAGCTCATGGGAAAGAAAGATAGAAAGTTAAGTAAGAAGAAGGCGAAGATGGAAAAACTACATAAGAGTTCAGATGGAACTTCACAAAAAGAGAAATTGCAGAATTCGATCTTCACTGAGATATCATAACAATGACATGGACCACTTCTCCATGGTGAAGTGATATAGCCATTGGAAGCCAACATGTCCATTCGACTACCACTCCGAACGGGTCGAAAAGCAATTATGGGTTACCACTAGACTATTGGACAACACCAGAATAGGTAGGATGGAGTTATTGAAGGCCCCATATCTGTTGTAAGAATACCATTGTTGAGATTGCCTATTTAGCTCATCGCGCCATGCCCTAAGAACACTTTTTCCAATTAAGAATTTGAATCTCACAGAATTACCAAGTGTCTACAGTGATCTTCACACCATTGTTATTTATCCCAGTAAAGTGCTTAAGAGCAATGTGACCTTGATTATTTTCCTTGAGCATATATGTCTGACGATCTCAGCGCTGCTGAAGAATCTGTAAGAGAGGTACTCTCTAGCCTCATAACAAAATGATTCATGTCAGAAAGAGGGTTGTCTATGGGTTTACTGGCATCATCGATGCAAGGAATGCAAGCCTGCCCATCGACTGCTCGAGTAGGAACATCTCGAGCTAGCACAAAAAGAAGAACTAACCATAAAGACGACATAACCAATGCAAAGTTAGTATCGTCCATTCTACTATCTTACATACCCCCTCTGAGTAGTGCAATTAACTAGGACAACGTCCCTCAAGACTTTGAATGCACCCTAGTCACTTCTTATCTACCAAAAGGAGTACGCACCTACCGCATAGATCAAGACAAGGTTGTGGCGTTGAAGTTTTGCGACTTCAACCTGGGAGACTGTAAAGCTTAAAGCATGCTTTCCCTACACAGTTAATTAACCATAACGAAGGGAAATAATTACAAGATCATCCCTCAGTAATGGATGATGAACTTCGAGTAGTCTACTTTACTCAGCATCATGAAAATACCGCACTTCGACAGACACCAAGAGGTGAATGCTTGTGTAAAATTGTTGCTAGCAAGTTACAATGGGGGATACCTATGGGTAAACCAACGCATAACTGTTGATCTGGCACTGATCAATAGGATCATCGGGCTTAGTATGTAGGGCCCTGATCCCTAGGATTACTACCCTGGAAAGACCGCGGACCGTTCTCTTTCACAGAAGATTAAAGAAGCTTATGGCAATATCGAGAAGGGCACGCGAGGCTACAAGGTAGCCTCTATCGAGAGTGGTGTAGTGCACCTTGCATGCCAACTAATAGCAGGGAAATTGGTACGTAAGAACAGGCCAACTCAAGTATCAGGCTTCATAGTTGACCTCGCAGGAAAATTCTCATAGGGACTAAAGATGAACTAGGCGAAGTACCTGTTCAACCAGCTAGAGATTGACTGTAGAGAAGCCTAGGATTAGGGGCATGAATTCCATTTTAGCTGGCTACTAATACTTATTGATTTTGTTGCATGAGAGCTACTGGAAGGTGCAACCTTCTTGGACCTTGACCCTTTTGAGCCCTTAGCTGTGAACTTCGGTACTTTATGGTACTCGAATGATATGAACAAGCAGTGGAAATCAAATGTTGTTTTTCATACATACTATAACTAACTGAAAGCAACCATAGAGGGTGAACCTTGCATAACCCTGAACACTTTACAAAGGTTCCTACCTCTAATAAAGTTTATCACAGATCGCCACTTTAGATACCTAACTCCATGCGTTGATAAACACCAGGAACAACTTCGGTCCTATTATAAGATGACAGAAGAAGACCTAAAAGAAATCACCAAGGAATGGTCAACAAACCTCCTTATCTCAACAGATCTAGCAGATATGTCCGCAATCGATAGCCCAGAAGCTGCGCAAAATACACCTGGGGCCAGTAAGGTGAAGAAAACTAAGAAGATAAATAAATATGAGGAAATCTAGGACATCGACAGTAGATCTCTAAGGATGGATTCCACCACACTCGATCACGGAGGGAATAATGAAGACTTTGAAGAAGTTGAACAAAGGCTAGAGGATGAAGTAGAGATCATAAAGAAAAGGAAGGGTTCACCTCCAGAACCTTCTTCCAAGAAGAAGTCGAAATCATACGTGATTAAACTGTTGACCACACTCACCTCAGAAGACTTCAGCTTTCTCCTCGTGACTATGAATGAAGCTATTGAAGAGATAACAGAAAAGCAGGTAGCCAAGCAAGAGGCCATGTACAACAGAATTGAAATTGAGCTCTAAGGAGTAAAAAAGAACTTTAATTGAGACGTGTAGCTTCCATTGTGCCCCTTCCAGAAGGAATAATAGAAGCAGGAGATGAACCAGTTCAACTCCGCAGGATTGCTGACACAGTCGAAGTATGCCTTTGAAAAGCAGAAGAAGCAACAACGTAGGCCACCCAGGCCCTAAAGTAAGCACAAGAGGAAATCATAGAGCAGCACCGAGATGCAAAAAAAGAGAAGGAAGCCATCCAAGAGAAATTTGACAAAGACAGAGAAAAACTCCAAAAGGAGAAGGAGCAGCTTCTCGCGAAGCAAGTCAGGATCGAAGAAGTTGTCAACAGAGAATTTCTCTCTGTGACCGGCTTAGAAAAAAAGGCTAAAGAACCCTTAGACCATCAAGTGATGAAGCTTTTTGAAGTTATTCAACAACTTCAACAAGCACCCGGCAAGAAGAGCACGACCAACGAGAAATAACTACTTGGAGTATAGTATAAAGGATTAAAGCACTCACTGAAGAATGCAAACAATTAAGTAGCAGAAGTGTGCATATACATGAGAACCTAATCGAGAACCCAGAATTGCATAAAATGGAGTCATAACTCTAGGAAGTGAAGCAGCATGAAGATAGACTTCAGATGCAGTTGAATGCCCTATCAACCATAGAGAAAATGAAGTGATGCCATGAGCAACGCGTCGCATAGTAGCAGATCCACATGATCCAGAGCAAGGTAATGGAAGTAACTCAACAACTTCAACCTTTGTAGGATAAGGCATGTCATCTATTTTTAAAGATTGTGAAACAAGGAACAGAGATGAAATAGATCATGACTATAGTCGAACAATGCCTAGAGGGACCAGTCAATAACACACTCATCCAGGAGTTCGTCGAGCAAGAGGAAACCACAAAGCAACAGATCGAAGCAGCTCAAGACAAACTCGAGGAGTTTGAATTAGAATTGGTTAGACCTGAGTGGCTCAGGATGAGTCACAAGTGAGTGTTGGGGGCCTGTTGGCCCTTGACCAAGTTTTGAGGAATACTTGGTCATATTTAACCGTTTTTGAGACTGCGACAGCTAGTCAAAGATGGAGCGCAATGTGAAGCGGAAATTAGGGAAGAAAAACCTATTTTTGGGACCTTTTTAGGATTTTTGGGTTGATATAAAGGGAAAGGGATGTCGGCCCATGGGTTTACCCATGCTTAGGCCCATTTTGTAATCTATAAATAGATACTTAGGCAATGTAAGTAAAGGAAGGGTAGTACATCTATGTGATGTATAGCTAAAGGCTTAGTGCTAGTAACTAGATCTGTATGATCAGATGTATATTGTAAGTGCTATGTGCATGATTGTAAGGAGCTTGAAAAGCTAAGTGCAAGTTGTTTTGTAGTGCAAGGAAGAAGAATCTAGTGAGTTGCATAGATCTTCTGTCCTATGCGAAGTAAGGGTCATTGAAGCTCTGTGTTGTAACTGCTTGACCAAGATAATATAAAGAAGAAGACATTGTGGACATAGCCCCAGGGTGGGGGTGAACCATGGTAACTTTGTGTATTGTGCTTTGTGCTTTGACCTAATGCATTTATCTCCTTCTTGGCTAAGTGCTTTATGTGATTAAATAGATTTAGTTATGCTTTGTGCTTCTAAGATAGGAATGAATGTTAGATATGATATATAAGATGCTTAGTGTCTGATCTGGTGAATCCAATCTATCTTGTTGTATCTAAGTGCTAAGTCTTCTCGAATCTAAGTATATATTGTGATGCTCTGTGCTATCTACGAAGTGCTGTAAGGGTTGAATATTTATGGATAAACCATGCTAGATAATTTCTAAGTGCTATAATCACATATCTGTGTCCCATCTAAGGTTGCAGACATCTGAGTCCTGCAATCACCCCTGCCTCTACCTCGGGTGAGACTTCATATACTTCATAGGTGTTGCCGAAAGGGCCAGTAGTTAGGGTTTGTTGGCATGCTCTTGAGTGTTGAACCCTGGGTCTGCCCCTATTCCAACACTTCTCCAAGTATTCATTTACTCTCCCAATCCAATACTCCTTGTATTTATCAATCTTAGCACCTATGGAGTGAACATGGATTTCCTGTACTGGCTCCTTGTCTTCCACCTGCTCTTCTAAACCAATCAATGTTTTACCTTTGTCCTTTTCCTTTTTGGATGATGGATGACCTGGTGAGGTACTTTTCTGCATCACACTTAGATTCAAAAGTCTATTCTCTTGTTTTAGTAATTCCACCATGTGATTTTCCTTTGCAAGATCATCCTTTAGCTCTTGTATTTGTGCTTGTTGCTCTATAATTTATGCATTTGATTTGTCTCCATGGTCAAACATCTCTTTCTCATGAGGCATCTCCTCGTCAAATTGTTGCAATGATGAGTCAGTTTCATGCCTAGGTGAGTGCTCCAATTCTCCTTGAACACTTTTTCCCTAATTACTAACTCCCATGATGGTGACTATGGTGATGACATGACTTCTATGTGACCTTTAATGATATGGCCTAATGATGACACCAAATGGATATCTAAGACCATGATTTGTACCTTTAGACCTCTGCAATATGCATGATAATGATATGATGACCAAGACACTCTTTTGGTGACCCATCACGAGAAATGATGACATGACCATGATTTTTATTTGTGACCTTGAATATGAAGGGAGAAATAATATACCTAGACACACCAACCAATGATCAAATTTTATTTGAGAATTCACTTGGAAATATAAAATTTGACCTAGGACCCTATCAACTGACATTGAAAGAGTACATTTGATCATTGGTACTATTGTACACTAACATTGGCTCCAACTGGGGATGGCAGCTCCTTTAGGAGGTGTCAAGAACACTGTATACCATGTTGCCTTGCTCATTTGGAAATGGAGTCACTGCAGCTACACTATTCAAGATGACTCAGATTAAAGTGAAAACTATATTGTATCATTAACCAGAATCTCAACTAGAAACTGAAATTGAAAAAGATGCTCAAAATGTTGAGGTTATTTGCACACCAACCTATTCTAATAGCTGAAAAACCACTCAATTGAGTGAAATCATAGTGTCAGTGTAACCAATCAAGTAAATGCATAATTGATTGATGCTCCCAACCAACTTTTATGTACATGAATAAAACTTTATACATTGGGCATCCAAAAACATTTCTGAAAATGATCTCCATCATCAATGAATGTTGCAATAATTACCTTCACTATTGGTTGCAAGAAACTTGCCATTGGATCGTGAAAGACATGAAAATTTACCTCTTGCTGATCTGGAGGAAACAAGGCACTTTATTTTCCTGAATCTTCCTTCTTGTCATAGTGAAATTCAACAAGAGTGTGCTCTTGATATTCACTAAATTTAGAACATGTAAATGGGAAAAATTCCTCTTGAAATACAAACTCGGGACATGAAATAATTGAAGATGAATCTGAATAACACTCCTCATCAACATCATGGTTCTCTAAAATATGAATACATTTCCGATCATCTTCATATGCTATAGGAGAATGAACACTCCCTTTAAAGAGGGATGGGATTGGCTCTCGCAGACCATAAAATGAAAATACCTAGAAGATAAAAGGAAAACAAACAAGGGTCAACCTAATTTTGACTGAATACTGGCAAGTAAAGACAATGTAACAAATGACTATATAATAAAAGAAAAAAAAGGAGAAACAAGGTTGTTTCTTGATTCAATATGATGGGAAGTACTCGTAACCCTTACTTTCTTATAGTTGATTCCTTTATAGGTGCATTTTGTGGTTGAAGTGGCATAACCGTTGTAACTACTTCTTGATTTTCTGGTTCAATAATTTTGATTAATTCTTTTTTCAACCACTCTTTAATAGATTTCCTTAAAGGTGTCATGCTAATTTCATGCCTATTTTTAATTTCAAATAGTTGATTTTATAATTATCTCATATCTATATCTTATTGATGCAACATGTCATCAACTTCATCATTCCTATTGATATACCAAACTAACCATTTTTGAACTCTCTCTTTAAAAAAGTCCACAGTTTCGATAAATTCATTTTCCTGAGAAACTTTTGATGCATTAAGTTGTCCGATTAAAGATTATTTTGATAAAATCATAGTGTCCATCAATAAATTGGGGACATTTAGTTCCTTTGTAAGATCCACAAGTTTAAGAAACAAATCACTCTTTTTATTTCTCAAGACATTAGTTTTATTTATCATTTCCTTTAATTCTTTAATTCTTCTTAGCCAACATGCATTGACCTGCTTAATCCGATAGGGCGAAGGAAGATTTTTTTCTTTCTTGTGATCTTAAATTAAACTCTATACTTTAGCTAAAAGTGTATTCACAACTTCCCCGAAAAATCCTTCATCATTTTATAAGTCCTTATGTAGTTATTTCTTGAAATTTTGTATTCTAGAAGAAAAGATAGCAATATTTTGGCCAAGCTCCCAAATTTCTTGGATTATGTCAATTCTTTTCTATATGGCACCACCGACATATTTTCTTATAGATTGTAACAATCTTGATGATCCTTTATATTTCATACTACTTTCTAAGGCATTCTCTAACACAAATCTAGGTTCAATTGAATTCAAAGGTTTGAGAAACAATGGTCTCAGTACCAAGGCAACTTCTAACTCTTTTATCCTAATTTTCAACTCTAAATTTTATTTTTCCATTTTATCAATGGTTTGTTTCAAAGCTTCTCGAGTTTCTCCATGGAATTTTTCAATTTTTTACGGTGCAACCCCATCAAGGTCAATTGTAGATTTCCATTTTTCTTATGTCCTTTTATTTTTAGTGTTGAATTTCTCCAATCACAATCTCTTAGTCTAACGATTGTATTCCATGTGGTGAAAAGTGATAGAATATTCCTCAAATATTTAAGGGTCCTTGGTAATTATAACATTATCAATTTCCCTAGTTTTCAATAATCTTTATGCAGACCAACTAGGTTCCTCAATGAGCTCGTCTATGTCCATTGTGTATGGAATCTCTTAGACTTGAAGTGTGCTTAACCTTGTTATTGATGTGTTCCTTTTTCTTTTCACAGAAGTGTATGCAATATGTGATATTTCAATATTTTTTCTAGGTGGGACTTTATCTCCACCATCGTCTGACCCTCCAACTAATGATTTCCTGTAACATCCCGCTCTTGCACACCCCTAATTGGACTTATTCTTTGAGGACACTTGCATGAAAGTGATCCGGTTCACTATATGATTGATTGATTCAATAATGGAGCATGATTATGTTTTTGGATTTGATGATATGTTATTTTGTGATGTTTATATCAACAGGTGCTATTAACTAGTTTTACTGAGTGTGCAAGACTATGGAAGTTTGAGGATGTCTATGGCATCGATGAATATTCTTGGACTCTGGATCGAGTCAGGGAGCAGACAGTTATGGTTTGAATATTTTTATATTACATATGTGACATATGACTAAATATTATGATTTTGATCATTATCGCTGACACGTTTCGTTGATGGATGTAGGCTGGCGATAGCTTTCTAACTAGACTCACATTAGGAGTAAAGGGGTCACGCATGACAACCAAAGATATTGAGGAAGAGGCGTGGCATCAATCCTGCCATAACCTACTACCACTACCATTGTGGATCGAATTGTAGGTTAGCAATTACCTAGTTTGAGAGATCAACTATGTCATGAGGGTAGACTGTGATATACGCTCACGATGATTCTAAAGGGCACACAATAAGGCAGGTTCCTTATTCCTTATAGGCCCTTAGTCTACCACAAGGTCACCTAACAAAGTATTGACTCCAGGGGTTTGACGTCTACCAAAATCAGTCAAAAGGTGAGTGACACCCTTGGAGGACGTAGTGTGCCTTGAAGGACATGTCGTGTAAATAAAATAGGAAAGCGGGCCATTGGTACCCTTGGAGCATGTAGTACGTCTTGAAGGGCACATCACATTTTTATTAACACTGGTAAGTTAAAAAAAGTTAGTGCCTAGAAAACTATGTCTCCTTAGGACATGGTCAACCTTAAAATGAATGTTGCATGAGTAAAGATAAATAATTATAATCCCCCCCCCCCCNTGCGAACATTTAAAAAAAAAAACTAAATGGACATTGAACAAAGGGGGGATAAGAAAAATTCAAACATAAATAATTAAACTAAAATTTTAATGGAGGATTAAATTATCAAAAAGGTAAATTGTTGTTTATGTAGACTTGTGAATTTTGAACTTAAATAAAAAGGGGAAACTTAAAGAAAGAGGGGAATGTGGAACATAGTAGGGAATCTAGTCTTCGAAACTTTCTAATTGTGAACTCAAGTAGGTTTTAAGAAAGGATTTAGTCATTTAAGAAATGTAATGGAATAAAGGGACACTAAGGAGCATTTTTAAGAACCCTTTTAGGTGGGTGAGGGAAATAGGAAAATTTAATTAATTAATTAATTGGATTTCTAGTGCAACTAAGGGATCGGGTGACATGTGTATTGGGGAGGTTTTTCCTAATTAAATTTTAATAAAAGGATTTAATGAGGGTTTTGGAAACTAATCACTAAGAAACATCTATAAAATGAATGGTTGAGGAGTAGAAAAGGGGCACTTCTGGTATGCTTATGGTTATCCGGCTAGATTTTATCTTGACTAAGTTTTTCTTGTGGGAATTAGGATACCTATCTTGGACAATGAGTGGTTTCTCGACCTTGTGAAATGAGTGTTATCGGGCTAATTGTTAAGTGTGGACACAAATCAATCCCCCTAGCTTCACTTTGAAACTAGAACAAAACAAGATAGTACACTACTCTTTCCTTAGATTTCAATTATCAAATGATTAATGGATATAGAACATACCTTTTAAACATCGAAGGTCTGACTTCCCCAATGCAATACAAGCTCTGTCGCGAGGCTCGTGGAGAAATATATGCAAAGAAATGCAAGCCAACGAAGATAATAACAACATAGTCTATTTGATATGAAACTATGTACTTGATCAAGAAATCATACAATATGAACAAATAACATTCATATAGGAAAGAAAAGTATATTTGTATTCAAGAATGTGGAAGAAAGATACAACCAGATGCCTTGATGTCATCAGGTTCCTTCCAACAATTCCTTGCTTCCCACACACTTCTAATCCATGGATTCTGAGACTATAGATCTGATAGCTTCTCACAATCTATCTTGACAAAGAAAAGCTCAAAGCCAATCTAATCAAGCCAAATTTCCAAGCTACAAAACTCAAGCTCAAGCCAATATTGATTTCTCCATGAGAGCTCCTCTCCTTTTATAAGTTGAAGAGGATAAAGTGAGGAGGTTAGGATGATCCCACTAAATCATGAAAGTGATTAAGATCCAAACTGTTCAGAGGCCACCTCACCATAGAAGCTTCTCCTTCTAGAAGCATCGAGAAGATGCTCGTTTTTCCCAACAACAAGAATTTCTGCACCCTATCTATAGAGAAACCTATGAAAATTCTACAACCTAGCTATAGAGAAAGGTGTGAAAATTAGGTATTTCCGCACCTTGTGTATAGTGTAACCTATGGAAATCTTCCTTAATAGGGTTTCTACAAAGGAAAATACAACTTCTTCTCTCAGGGAAGTTCTTTTCCCTTCCTTCTTCGGGAATTCAGGCTATTGGCCCCTCTGAAGGCAACATATAGGTTTACATCATTAACTGTCATAGGGATGACGAAAAATAATGTGCAACAGAGAGCCCCCCAAAGTATGAAGTTAGAACAAAGTGATAGCTAAAATACTTTGTTGAGTGTGTGTAGGGAACAAGGAACATGTCGGTCGAAAACCTGCCAACAAACAAGGAAATGCAGTACAATAATATGTCATCACTAGGGTAGGCATTCCCATACTTAGAATATGAATGACTCAAAGCATAAATGTCAACATGCAAAGACCCATGTTAAGTAAAACCGGTCATGGCCACCAAACATAAACTGTGGATCCATGCCATTATGACTCAAAGCCGAACATGGCCACCAAAAATACACTGTGGATCTATGTGTTAAAAAACTCAAATTTGAACATAGCCAGGAGACAAACAATGTGGATCTATGCATCAATACAAACTAAATATACTCCAATGCAACCTGAATCTGTTAGAAAAGATTCAGGGTCTTCATCTCCACCACTCTATAGTATGAATCTAACCACATGAATACATGTGTTGAAGTTGAACATGATAGAAACCACGTGATAATTGGTCATTAGTGTATATCGTTAACAAGTGAGAGGGAATTCACTATTAATGTCAATGACTCCCAAGGTACACTAGTACAATCTCATGATCTGAAGTCGAACACTCGGTGGAATCTCATGATCAAGGGTCAATAATGAAAACCCACTGTCAAAAGAGAAGAAACCTACCATTGAGGTATGCAAGTTCCAAGGTATCAATTAGTTTCTAAGTCTAATTCCTGGATAATGAGTTGAAGTCGACAAGAAAAGACTCGTTACAAGAGGGCCTTAATGTATCCCCCATCAATGATATGAAATGGGTAACAAGATTTGAAGTAGATCAGAATAACAAGTGATTTAAGACTGACTCAGGGATGGCCGATGCAATAGAAGGCTTAAGGACTGCAGAAATGGCTAACGCAATAGAAGGATTTTCGGGTTGAACATATTTTTGAACATATTGATGACACAACAACTGTCTTGGAAAAAAATGACTCAAAAATAGGTATCACAGACCAATTTGTAATCTTATAAAGGACTATGATCAAGAGACAAGTAGATTTTCCAACCTAGACACAACGTGAGTGAAAGGGTGTCATGTCCAAAATTGACTTTTCCATAGAATACAAGTTTAGACACATTTCTTTCCAAATTTTTTCCCCCACCATTTATGGCGAGTACCTCTTTATTTTTACGCAAGCTTGAGGAGGATAACATACACTTCTAATGTAAGCTCATCCTTTGGACGAGTCCCTCGAAGTATGTTTAACGAACCCTAGGAAGGAGTGGTTTGGTCCCATATGAGCCTTTCAATGTTTTTTTTACGAGTCCAAAGAAAGAAAACTCAGGGGTTTTTCATGTTCAGAGATTCTAAAAAACACTTAAAGAGAACTCTCTCAGTTCCTTTTTCTTAAATTAATTTGATGAGACCGAAAAAGTGATAATCTATCACCCATCAAATGTTTTCTTCAAATACTTTTATGAGCGTGAAAATAACAAGGTCACTCAGAAATTGTTTCATGTTTAGAGAGTCTGAAAAGAGCTTAAAGGGAACTCCAGGGGGTTTCCTTTTCCATATAACCCTTACGAGTCCAAAAAAGTGATAAACATATACTTGGTTACAATCTCATCTATTTATGAGCATGAGAAAGAACAAATACTAAGCTGGGGATTGTTTTCATTTTTATGCAAGCTTAAAAAAAAGAAAAACTATTCTTGGGATAGATTTTGTTTTTACATAAGCTTAAAACTAGCCAAAACTATGCTTGGACCTGGTTTCATTTTTTCACAAGCTTGAACTAGAGGAAATTATGCTTGAGGTATATGGTTTCATTTTTTCACAAGCTTGAACCATATAAAACTATGCTTGGACTTCCCAATGCATAACATAGGGATGGTTGGTACTTTTCCCCCAACTTAAGAAACTAATGGCTCAACTTCATCATGAAGACAGAGGATGAAAGCATTGCCCCCCAAGCTCTGATTCATCCAATGGGACATGCAGATGAAAAGAAGCTTCAAATACTATACGTAATGAAGTACTTGACTCAATCGAAGAGAGGGGAAAAGACTATTTCATTTTTTAATGAGCTTGACACAGGAACAAGAACTATGCTAAAGAATCTAGGTGCAATCCCTAGACCTTTGTTTCATTTTTTAATGAGATTGACATAGAAACAGGAACTATGCTGGTAAAATTTGTTTCATTTTTTAACGAGGTTGCTACAAAGACACAAAAACTATCCTCACAACTGGTTTCATCTTTTAACGAACTTGAAATTAGAAAACCATGCTCAAAGATGGTTTCATTTTTTAATGAGTTTGAAATTAGAAAACCATGCTAAAAAATATCTTCCTGATCATGGATTCCAATAGGATAGTGCTATGGAAGGAAACCATGTCAAGGGACAAAACTCGGACATGGATTCCAAGAGATATTCACTCGACGGAAGAAACACACTTTGGAAGGAAAACATGTTGAGGGTCACGATAGGGGTAAGGAGATGAGGCTCCAATAGCCCTACTGAAGAGATCACCCTGTCAACTACCAGATCTAAGTCATAAGAGACTGAGCTTACAATAAGAGGCTCATATTCATCAACATTTTAAGGCATCGGAGACAATGCCACATAATTTACCTGTGGAAGGGGCAATATCGTCTGCATATAAGAACCATTTAGGGAGGTCATCCATTCAGGATCGTTGAATGAAAGTTGATCAATAGTCACAATTATTCCACCATGAGGGAAAGATATCACACGAAAAAGAGTGGACACAATAGCTTTCATGGCATAGACATAATCCCTCCCAAGGAGTAAAGAGAAATCCAAGGGGTCTTGGACTACCATAGCATCAATAAAGACATTTTTCTCACCCAAAGTTACAGGAAACTAAGGAAGGGTCCCTAAAGGTTGATTGGTTCTTCTGTTAAAAGCTAACAGATTTTGCATAACTAGCGCAAGCTGAGGACAACCGAAAGCTTGCCAAGCTACAGAGGACAAAATACTAATTGACGCACCTTCATCTATCAATGTTTGAGGAATGTCCCGACCACAAACTTGTATTGTAATATGGAAATGAATGTGAGAGGGGAGACAAGGTCCAATTATCACACCCCAATTAAAAAGGATGGCCTCATTACTTGGAGGAGGTTCCACGAGAGAAGGAGGAATGCCCCCCGACACGATAGATTCTATATCAATGAGAAAAAAATGGGAAATGTCGGGTTTACTCTCAACCGGGAGAGTAGGATCGACCAATGATGAGATTAGATCAACCAATTAGGTTTCATTCTCCAAGGGGAGAATGGAGTCGACGGGTGGAAAGGGATCGAACAATTGGGTTTCACTCTCTAACAGGAGAGTGGGATCAACCAAGGATGGGATCGGATCAACCAATTTTTCAATTGGTTCAACAAAGGATGTGACCAGATTGACTACATGATCAACTGGATTGACCAATGAAGGGGTCGGATTGATCATTCCATCAACTACAGGTGGGTCAAGAGTAAGATTTTGATAAGAAGCTAGAATTTGAGGTTGTAAAACATCCATGTCTTCCAGTAATTTTGAGGCTTCGGCCATACAAGGGAAAAGGTGAGTTAGATGACTCCCTTTGCATAACATACGTGGGAAATTGACTCTTCTTTTCTACTTCCCAACGGTATCTTGACTAGTTGATGGGAGGTCATCAACATGTTTTTCATAGGTTGATGACATGGGTTGGTGAGGCTATGTAGACCATGCTTCTATAACCTTGGATAGACCAAGGAAATCATTAAGAAGATGGCTACCCTTACAAATCCTGCAAGGGTACTTGGGCTTATGGGTTGTTTGGATGATCTTGGCATCATCAACACTCCCAGCACGACTAACAGTAACTGGTTTCTTTCCAACATGTCTGGAATTGGTTGGAATCTTAGACCCTTGTTTATTTTTCTTCTTCTTAGTCTTTCTTTTCTTCTTCTTCTTATCCACCAGGTTACTAGCTGCAGAGCTTTCACTCGGTGAAGAAAATGAAACAGAAGAGGACCTTGCAAGTGAAGAAGGAAAATAATATCTTACTAGTGAAGAAGGTGAAGGATCAACATGAGGTTGATGTTCTTGGGGGGAAGTGCTTACAACAGAAACACTAGTTGCATTCAAGATTACCTGAGTGGAAAAGAACCATATCGATAATCCAGTTGTGAGACCTGGAAGGCTCAAAGTAGCGATGTGAGGAGGACCAATGTTTCCGTAAGAAGGAAACAAAAAAGGTTCCCCTAGTAAAGGGGTTCCCTCATTGGTCATTCCAGGAAGTGATGCCATTAAAAACAAAACCAACCTAGAGTCCGCTAGGGAAAACAAACAACACATGCTAAAAATCTAGGAAGCAAACAAGCAAACAAAACCTTCTTACAATGAACACACTAGTTGGTGATGAAATCCAACTTCACAGGAAAAATGTAATAAGGGGCTGAGATAGAGTGGCTAGAAAATTTACGTTGATGACCTTATTAACGAACTTACACCTTGGTGCAAGCTCCCACACATAATCATGAGTATACCCTCCAAGGACCCCGAGTGAGTTTCGCCAATGTCGATTCCAGGTACCGTGAAGACTTTCACCTCCAGAGACACCTCATGTAACGACCCTAAAGAGATAGGCCACTAAGGTTACCGATTACTATGGTGATTCTTGAGGAAACATTCGATAGTCCAATCCATGTGCAAAGGCAAGGTATCTAGCCTGAAATCAACTTGAAAAGCTTCCACTCATCATTGTGGGTATACCTTCAAGTGACCCCCATAATACACTCAATCTCTACAGCAAGACCAACACAACAATGTGAGTAACTCTTCCAGTCCCAATGCGACCTCAGGTTTGACCCTTGTGTGAGAAGGGCTTCCCATGACAAAATGTAGCAAGTGGATTTCACCTCTCCCTAATCCAAGATTCTATGTTTGTTTTCAGCTTTGTAAAGTTATATTTCACACCTATTCCAAAGCCCTACAACTAATCTAATGTAGGTTTGTTGCCAAAAGTTATAAAAATGTATAATCAATTTTTATAGGAATTTTATTTTTAAGGTTGGTGTTACTCAAAAGGAAATAGAGTGGAAAAAATGATGTTTTGACCGACTCTAAACAATGCAAAGCAATGAGAATGAAAATATTTCACTTCGATGAAAGCTATATTATGAGAAGGAGAAATTTTTTATCATTCCCATATGCACAATGCCCCAAATTTTTATTAAATTCATCAACATCAAGATCTTCAAGAACTGAGCAAAAGAGACTATACACCAATACACAATTCTTTCCCCCCCGACCATGAGGGGGAAGTTTTTTAGAATTCAAGACCAAAAACGCCAAAAATCATGCAATTTCGCTACTTCAAATGCAAGGATGCCCCAATCTAATATAAAGCAAGAAATCAATTTTTTTATTTTTTTCAAAGATAGCTAAAAGCAATAGAAAATCTCTATAAAACAAAGAAACCCAAACACATTTTCTCTTTTCACACAAACTATTCAATAAAAGAAAAAGTTCTTTCAGCAAACAATTCTAAAGAAAAAATAATGCTTTGTAACTGAAAGACACTCAAAGAAAGAGACCAAACATTTCAAAAGAAAACAAAGAAAAGATGGCTAAAAGAAGCTCAAAAACTGTCAAGCAGACTATGAACAGATCATAATTAAACCCAACAATTCACCCCAAAACCAAATCCAAGATCTAGGTAAGGAAAAACCATCAAAAATAAAAAAATTCACAATCATCATAGGCTGTCAGACTAACACACTGCGGAAATCCCTAATTTTCGTAGGCCAAAGAACCAATACAGTGAGTAAATTCTAGGTTTCCACAGGCTAGATATGGGAAGGATGCGGAAATTTCGCAGTGGTCTAAATAGGAAGGGTGCGACAATCCTATATCGTCACACTGTCCCTCAAAGAAAGGTGCGGAAATCAAATAAAAAATGGAAAAAATAAAAAAAATGAAGGTTTTCCAATGAATTTAAACAGTGAAAGAGTCAAGATGGATCTCCCAGTGACTCAGAAAACAAAACCCAAAAAATGAGAGCAAGAAAACAAGACAAACCAGGAAAACAATTTGATCCCCAGTATGGTCACCAATTTTGTTATCGAGCTAATTGTTAAGTGTGGACACAAATCAATCCCCCTAGCTTCACTAAAAAACTAGAACAAAACAAGACAATACACTACTCTTTCCTTAGATTTCAATTATCAAATGAGAAATGGATCTAGAACATACCTATTAAATATCGAACATCTGACTTTGCCAATGCAATCTAATCTCTGTCGCGAGGCTCATGGAGAAATATTTGAAAAGAAACACAAGCCAACGAAGACAAGAACAACATAGTCTATTTGATATGAAACTATGTACGTGATCAAGGAATCATACAATATGAACAAATACCATTCATATAGTAAAGAAAAGTATATTTGTATTCAATAATGTGGAAGAAAGATACAACCATATGCCTTGATGTTGTCAGGTTCCTTCCAACAGTTCCTTGCTTCCCATACACTTCTAATCCACGGATTTTGAGACTGTATATATGATATCTTCTCACAATATATCATGACAAAGCAAAGCTCAAAGCCACTCTAATCAATCCAAATTTACAATCTACAAAACTCAAGATCAAGACAATATCCCTTTCTCCATGAGAGCTCCTCTCCTTTTATAAGTTGAAGAGGATAAGGTGAGAAGGTTAGGATGATCCCACTAAATCATGAAAGCGAGTAAGATCCAAACCATTTGGAGGCCACATCACCATAGAAGCTTCTCCTTCTAGAAGCATCAAGAAGACGCTTGTTTTTCCCATGCACAAGAATTTCCGCACCCTAGCTATAGAGCAACCTCCAAAAATCTTCCTTAATAGGGTTTTAACAAAGGAAAATACAACTTCTTCTCTCAGGGAAAGTTCTTTTCCCTTATTTCTTTGGGAATTTAGGCTATTGACCCCTCTGAAGGCAACAGATAGGTTTACATCATTAACGGTCATAGGGATGATGAAAATAATGTGTAACAATGAGCTGGGAGGTAGTAATATCTGGTTGTGATCGTGGCCCCTTTGCGGCTCAGGGAGCTCAGGGGGAAGAAGAGTAGACCTAGTGTTGGCTTGGAGGTACTGACGAGGTATCGACGGTTATGAAGTAGGAGATGGACGGAGCTGATGTAGGAGAATATCCTTCAAAGTCAAAGACACAACTGTGAAGGCAGGGACATGACATCTCAACATTTAATTTAGAAGTAAATCAAGTTGTTTTGATATTTTTGGAAACAACATTTTAAAATATGTTGTGTTTGTAAAGTCATGTAGGATTGTAAGGAGTTGTAGATGTAGAGTGTTGAGCCAATCCTTAGATATTTTGTTTTTTTATTGTAAAATTATTATGAGATAGGAAGATAGAGATCAATAGAGCATAATAGATTAGAAGAAAGACGTAGTGAAAAACTAGAAGATTATGTAATTTGTTTCATGAATGAATAGAACAGACATAATTGTCCCAAATATTGGACTGTGTTCATTTTATTGTGTGATTGAATGAATGTTACATTATCTGTATGATTTATTTCATTTTCGTTCATGTATGATTGTTCGAGAAGTTGATTGTATGAGTTTGTGAGGAAACTAGATAAGTTTCAATTGATTCTCTTCTGAAACACATATGTAGGGTGTGCATATCGAATGCAAGGAATGTGTCCACTAAGTCACAGATCGAATCAGAAGAGATTAGAGAGAGAGAAGAGGAAACTTAGACCAGGTGTAAGGAGCACACAGTGTCAAGAAACGACTAAGCGTCAAAGAACTAGAACAGAGGAACGCCAGGAGGGCGAGAGGAGTTTCTTTTCAAGAAATCCTTCAAACTAAGTTATCAAAATCCACAAACAGAAGGAGTGCATGGGAAGTCAAAATCCTTTAAGGATCAATCTCAGAAGGGATAACACTTTTCATAAGTGTTGACGTGATCCAAGAGTCGGACTCATAGGAGGAGCAAAGTTCGATACCTTTGAAGATTGACAAATATTCTAATTCGGAAGAAATCATAAGCTCAGGAGGAGGAATGACAATGGCCATTGGATCATAGTGCAAAGGATCAACAATTGTCTGATCAGAGAAAGGTGCATGAGCCTTAGAGCTTTGCACACATAGGAGATAGAACTTACCAAAGTTCTGAAGTCTCATAGTAGTTTGGGACCATCCATCGTCAAGGAAGATAGGTGACGCAAGATCCACAGCTCTGGAAGTTTGTGGATGAAGAGGAGGTGAAACACCCAAAGTAGGGTATTGACCGTTGATCACCAGGAGATACATGTTAGTAGATAAACAGCGTCAGGAAATATATTCGACAGTTGTTCAGTTGAGATTTGAGACTCCCGAAATGTGAAGAGCCGAAGGGCCGAAGCATGAAGAGCTGAAGGACCGAAGTGGGAAGAGTCGAAGGGCCGAAGTGAATCTAGACCATTAGATCTAGAAGGATACGTGTTAGCGGGTCATGAGATCTAGAGGAAGGAAAAGGTGAAATGTTGAAACACCCAAATCCCGAATAGCCAAAGATTCACGAGTCGTTGATTTGCAAGGGGAAATTGTCAACAGATCGCGAGCTCCGGGTAAATTGTAGTGGGATTCCAGTTGAGAACTGAGGTTGTCGAACCCCAAAGACCTGAAGTGAATTTGGACCACCAGATCTAGAGGATACATGGCATAGATCTATGGACTCCGGCTAAAGTCCTGAAGTAACTCATAGTCGTCAGATCAGGGGAGACGTGGCATAAATATTTGAACTCTGGGTAAAGTCCTGAAGTAAGTATCAATAGTCTGATTTAGTAAGACATATGGCATAATCCTGTGTACTTCGAGGGGAAGTGGAGATTGAGATTTGATATCTCAAAAGTCTGGAGACATGAAGAAGATCTCGATCGTTGATCGAGAGAGGGGCCACAGGACCGTTAATCTAGTTTAAAGGTCAAACACCTGAAGTAGAAGTAGGATCATTGATTGAGGAGGACAGGTGTCCGCGGATAGTCAAATCTGGAAGATTGATGAATGAAGGAAAGCAGGGCCTGAGACTTGAAAATTACGAAGTCTAAAATCACGAAGGATATCACATCCATTGATTTAAGAGGGACAAATTTGATCTGTAGATTTGGAAAGTGTAGATCTGAACCGCCAATTTAGAACTATTGTCAAGATAGGTGTTATCCACATTTTTGGTTATCGAGATGATATTATGATCATGTCATGATAATGGAAGATCAAACTCTTCATTAAGAACATTTTCTTGAAGAAAGTTACACTTGCCATTTTCTCAAAATAATATTTTGAAAATAGTTCGCAGGCTGCGTATATATTCTCCTGCGAGAATCTTCATTCCCGCAGGCTACATTTAGCTTGACTGCGAACCTCTCGCACTGTGCTCAAGGCCAGGGTGCGAACTTGTTTTTAAAGAAGGAAAATGAATAAGTTCTCAATCCTTCTAGAAGGAATCTTCTACAAGGATGAGTTGGAGTTCGAATGGTTGGAAAAATACTGGCTTTCCAGATATCTTGGG
>JASDQU010209938.1:0-14306 GCA_032191745.1 Picea mariana
GAGATGGTTCTTGTTCTTGTTCTTCTTCCTCTTCACAATCTATGTAGAATAATTTCTTCTCACCACACTTATGTCCCTTACTGTACTTGCTGTCACAATTAAAGCATAAACCTTTTGCTTTTCTTTCCTCCAATTGTTGAGGTGTTTTAGAAGAAGGAGCATTGTTCTCTCTATATATGTTAGGATTGGTCCTTCTAGTAGTCATAGCCATATTTTTACTTTCAACATTTCTTGCCACCTTAAATGCATTCTCCAATGATTTGGGTTCCCAAAGGCGAACCTCATGTTGAATGTTATCCTTTAAAGTTCTTATGAATACATCAATCAAGTTCTCATCTGGAATATCGGTTACCTTTATATTCAATCTTTGGAAGTTCTCAATGTGCTCGGTAACTAAACTCTTTTGCTTGAGATTTATCAATTGGCTAAAGAAGGTATTGCTCCTTGTATCCTCCTAGTGTGCTATCATTTTTTCCGTGAAAATTGTCCAAGTGACGAGTGATTTGTGAGAAAAAAGCCATCGATACCATACAAATTGATTAGGTTCTAAATATAAAGAAGCAATTCATACCTTTTGTGTATGTGGCACATTATGGAGATCAAAGAATTTCTCCATTTGAAGTATCCATGTGATTGGGTCCTTGCCATCAAACTTCCTTATATAAATATTAGGAATGTGGTTGGTCTTCAAACCAAAGTTGGAGTTTCTCCATTCATGATTCACCTTCTTTGTGTTCTCATCATGAATTTCATGGGATGCATTTTCACTTTCATGTGTCTTCTATGTTACAAAATTTTTCAATACTTCCATGATCTCCCCTTTTAAACCATCCATCTTAGTATCCAACTTAGCTTCCATTGAATCCATCTTAGTATCCAACTTAGCTTCCATTGAATACATCTTCTTTTGTAGTTCATTTATGTCCCTACACATTTCTTCACCTTCATCAAGATTCCAAGTAGGATTTTCTGGAGGCTTATTTGGTGTAGAAGTTTCCTTTTTTGGTGGCATGTTGGCCAAGTATCACTTTTGAACCTTGATTTTGAGGTGGTTCTGCTAGACAATATTTCTTTTGTTGTATCTCCCAAGATTCAGCCCTTCTGGGCATGAAACTTTATTTCATGTAGTTCTCTGATATATCTTCTCTGAAATTCCATAGGTTTGATCAAAATTGGATTTTCCAAGTAGAATTTACGATAACTTCCCCACAACTTGCCGATTTTTGTCCTTTCCATAAGATCTCACTTGTATAGCATGCCCTGCACAAAATAATTGATATAAAATTCTGAAACTTGCACCAAAAACACTACAGACTGTCCACAAACCAATGAAGCTAGTCCCACTCAATTTGGATACTCTACGAAGAAGTTATGATTGTTTTACCTAAAATACCTTCTTCAGACTAGTCAATAGGACTAGTCAGATACCCTATCTTACATAGGGTATATATACAAATTTAAGATGACCTAGAAGTGGAGATTTTTAACACAGATACTTTACTAATGTTTGTAAATATCCTCCATATTTTAGGGTCTGAAACATTACAGAGAAGTTTTTATAGCGAAAATTCCACAATGACTCAGTTCATGATGATTCCAGAAGCCTATCTTGTACAGGCTATATCTCTGAAAGTATAAGGCCTCAAGAGCTGAATTTTGAACCCAACGTACCTTGATCCGTATGATAAATATAACCCAAGCCATTCCTTATGAAACATTGCAGAAAAAAAGTTATAGTGAAAATTGCAAGGTGTCTCATATGTAGCAGCGAAACCCCAAGGCCTTGAGCTCTGATACTATATGTTAAGAACCAAATACCAATATAGCATAGAAAAACCTCAGAAAAAGTATTCAACGCCTTGAAAAAGAGATAATTTCAGATAATAAGCCTCTTCAAGGGGGCAACCTCCTCTTACCCCACTTAAATGTTCAAGTACAAGATGATTCAAAATGAAAATGTCTCCTTCGTATATATAGGAGACTAAGAGGTATAATTACAACTAATAGCCTAAAGCCGACATAAATAAAATAACATTACTAATATAATATGCCCCAATTAAGGGGTAATGAGCCCATATTAGGGCTTAACAATACTATGAAACTAGCTAGGAAAAAAAAAGGACTCGTTAACTCTGCACTGAAAGAAACCTTTCAAAGGGAGTTGAGAAATTTCTTAAGGGCTAGGATTATTTTTTCAGTCCACCCTGAATGAGTTCCAAATTTGGTACTTGCCTCGCAGACCACTGATCATATTAGAACCTACATTTATTTCTGCACCTTCAATCAAGCTATTATGAGAAATGTTCCCCCCCCCCCTTTAATACAACAATAATTCCGTAGCAGGTTGTAGAGTTACAGTTGAAGCCCTTACTTGACAAAATTATGTGTTACAATAAAATCAAGGTAAAAGGGGAAAATGCTCACAAAACCACTTTTATTACTAATTGCGATACTATGTCTTACAAATTCCTTCTTTCTGGCTTACTTGATGCAAGTGCCACTTTTATAAGGCCTATACACASAACTTTTGATGAATTGGTTAGTCTCCATATMTATCTTGATGATTTAATCATTTGCGTCAAGGGGCTGATAATTACGTCTGAATCCCAAGTGTTGGGTCCTTTCCAAATTTGTTTTTTCTTGTACACTAACTCATACATTTTAAAGGATTTACAGAAGCAATTGTTTTTCTACAACACTAACAGTCCTCACTTGAAGTATTGTGAGGGACCAACGTGAAAGGTTCTAATGTTGATTGAATTTTTTTGTATATTAGTAGCTTAGCTCCGCTTTAATTTTTTTGATATTTTCTTTTCTTCTTTACAGTAGTTTGGTTTATGCTTTCTATTTCAAAAATTTTCTTGTCGCTTCTTCATTCTTGTATTTTATTGCTGCTATTTTGATTTCTGCATTTTTTTACTTCTGTCATGATTTTGTTTCCTATCATCTTTTAGTTAATTTGGTCAAGATAGGATGTTGGATCGATTCTTCCATAGTGACACTCCTGCAAAGCATTGCTAGTCAATAACAATCAAGCTTACACAGTTGTTATGACGTCTCCTCTGAAGGAACCTTGAAATTTTTATATATTTCCACTGTTGTCTTGTAAAGAATTGGTTATCTCCCGCTTCTTCATGCCATTTCTTCATCCATTGAGATTTTAAGAGAAAGTCCAATTTTTTTCCTTGAAGTGAGAGCATATCCTGGTCGAATGATCATGCATACAGTGGTAAAAATCCCTCTTACTTAACACTTTTCATGAATTATTCCCATTTCCCGGTCATATTTCAATTAAATCCTCTCACTTCTCCCTGTTGCATGATCTTCCTAGCTATATCTTTTGGACCTATTGTTCTTGGTCTACGAAACCATGAGTTCTAAGTTCTAAATCTGTTGAAAACAAATTTCCCTATGGAGTCACCAGTTTGTTGACGATTAAAATTGCAACGAAGTTTTTACCGCAAAGTGTTGCTAAAGCATATTATTATAAAAGCTAAATAATACTAGTAGGTGGGACCCCCTTATAGATTGGAGATCGGGTTTGGTGCTTATTTGATGTTGTGCTATTGTTTGAAAATTCTTACATGGTGATATAATATTTTTTTATTGGCAATGGATAAGGCATGTTATGTGGTTTTCATGCTTCTCTAGGTTCAAGTTTTATTTCACAACAAGCTATGGTATCCTTGTTATCACTCCTATCTGTTATTGGATCTATTACTAGGAAACCTGCACAATAAACATGTTAGCAATGAAATATACAAGCAATGGGAAAGAAATGAAAAGCAATGTTATAAAAGCAAAGGGAAGAAACTAAAACCATGCTATACTACATGCATCAATTTTTAATGAGTTGTTATTCTAGCTATTAAGTTAATAGCTATGCACTTTTATTTTTTGAGTTATATAGTTGATATGCATGGTGATTATGTTATGGCATAAGTTGATGTGGGTCATGCTATTGGTGATGGTTTGATACATGGTTTACTTAATGGGATTATATAGTTGATATGTAATATGGTCAAGTTGGAAATGGAAGGTATGATGTGAGTGGCGCGTCTGACAAGTAATAGATGTTATTTCCAATACATGGTTTAAATGGATGGTTGATGAATTAATGGCTGGATTGTACTAATGAATTAACTGACTGTGGGTGGAGGCGATGTGAATTTACTACACCTCACCCTTACTCCTTTCGTTGGTCTCCACCCTAGTCGGGCTATTGTTCAACCATGTTGTTGTGGTTATGCTTCGATTTCTTAGCAGAGAGGAATCGCTTGGACAACTCGCGTTTTAAGGTGTTTGATTACATGTATGTCTTTTTTTGGCCATTCATGAGTATGCTCTGGTTATGAAATTATTATTGGCTCAGGTGTATTGGTTTGTGCTTTCTTTAAGTATTGCAACTTTGTAAAATTATGATTTTGGAATGAAGAGTTGATGGTTTTCTCTGCAATAATGTTGAATTCATAGTGTTATTGGTCATCCTGGGTGTTAGAAGCTATAAGGGTTCTTTATTATCCTTGATGGTTTAGTTGTAGGGTCATTGTTTGGTCTTGGGTGGTTAGATCTCTTCACGTATTCGTATCATTGTATCCAATCTTTGGATTTTATGGGGTTTAATGGTTGGAAGCGCTTGTGTCACCACGCATTGTCCACTTGGGCATTGGTATGTTTTCACGGCTAAAGGTCACGTAGTGGGTTATTTTGTTATTTTTTGGCCCTGTCTTCACCTCAGCGTTGTGGTTGTTTGAATGGAGAGACATGAGGGTTATACCCTGCATGTGTTAAGTATCATTACCAGGCCAAATTAGAGCCTCAGTCCTCTGTTATAGCCTCTCCTGTCATAGGTTTTCGTCACCATGTCAACAAAGTAAGTTGTGGTGTTATATGTGTATGCATTGTTGGTCTCGGAGGTTTCACCATTGAAAGGAGTCGGCTCTAGCTTTCCCTTTGTTGGCCACAGAGAAAAACCTTAACTCCTCAAGTCTGAGGGTTGTTAGAGGAGACCCTTGTGGCCTATTAGGTTTACTATTGGTTATTATGGATGGTTGTGTATTGTCGACAAAATTGAGTACAGGCTCACCCAATTGGTTATGTGACAATCGTGTTGGTTTTGGTATCTAGTCACTTCCTATGTTATTACAATGGATAAAACTTGCATGGTTAATTAGATAGATCAAACACATAGTCGCTCTCTTGTGTTTGATAACCCAGTATTTTCTTAATTGATAAAGTCACAACCTCGCTTCATGTCGATGTGTGGGTATGTGTGGTTTCCATAACATGTTAGGTCGGTTGTTGACTATTACGATAGTCCAAGTAATTGGCTCAACATTGAATTGGCTGATTGGCTATTTGGGTGTTTAAATGACACGCCTGGATCTTTGAAAAATGAATATGAATCATTGTGTTGATTTTCCATTGGGTATGTTAAATGAATATCATGCACAGTGACAGGCACGAATGTGGTGACAGTATGACGACAGTACAGTTTAATTATTAAATAAATGTAGAGATAGAATCGAAAATGATTTGTATGCCCGCATTTGATGACCAAAGTGAAATTAATTGACTATGTATTTATTTGGAAATTGCTTATGGATAAATGATAGAAAACAAATCTCCCCCACAAATTTTTGTGGAATGCTTGCTATTTTGATTGATTGGTACTGTGTAAATATTTGGTTATGGACAGTGAACTAGTTAATATACAGTTGTTTTTACTGGCTCACAATGGTCATTCCCCACCATTATTTCACTTTTTGCTAATTACAACCCCATCACCTTCTCACATTCATTTTTCACTCCATGTTCTAAAATTGATTACAATCAAGAAAAAATCTGTGTTGAAGCAGTTGGCAGTAGCAGTGTCTTGGTGAACTACAATGATGTTTTCTTTGGTTGCAGTTGATTGTTGTTGTCTTTGAGCGGTAACCGTATTTTTTCCCTCTCATCATATCATGTTTCGCTCAATACAAACCCCTCGCATATCCCAATACCCTTTATTCACGCCCTACTCATTGATAAATAGTAAAACAATTTGTATGGATTGGATTGCATGAGTCTGATACATTCTTGAGCCAAATCTATTTCATATTTTTAAGATTTGTCATGTATGGTTATTTAAAAGACTATTTTCTAATCAATCATGCATACAGGAATGATTTTTTTCAGTCGAGGAAACAGAGGAAGAGGTAATTGGAACAGAGGCCCAAGAAGGCCAAGGTTATTCATACATTTTGATGTTGACTCACAAGAGTTTGGCCAGTTGTTTTAGGCCGAATTTTTCAATTGGATTGGGCAATGAGTCATCCAAACCAAGCCTGAAAGGCCTCCTTTCCAATTTCTGCAAGTCGTTGGTATCCCTGTGCCTCCTCACATCTCATTGCAACCTAAGGTTCCTGAAAATGATGGATGGAAAGAGATTGTCCACTTGACAGTCTCCCAATATTGTGGTTGGCCTAATTTAACCATACCTGCTCCTCCACCTATTAACCCCATTTTCCAAGCTGCCCCCCACTCACCAGTGCAGTCCTCTCATGCTAGCAAAAGGTTGAAAACTGAGGCCCACCATGTCCTTGACAAAGGAAAATCCATTGCCGCCCCTTCCTCACCCTCCAATGGCTCTGACAAATCAATGTCTTCCCAAATGCATTTGAGGGACGATTGTTCCCACGTGATCAAAGAGATTAGGCCTAAAGGCTCAACGTAGCCAAAGGGAAATTCAGGAAAATCAAAGGGTGACATTAGTAATCAAGGAAAGATTTCATCTCAGAGTGGGAAGCATAGCTTTTGTGTTTTTATTTTATCTATTGTTGATGACATTTGACTTCAGGAATTTTTGGACAACATGTTTATTTTTGGATATATGAGTAATACCTTTTTTTGAAAATAATTTCAAATATCATGAGCTAAATTGTCAAATGTGAATATAATGATGGGATCCACAAGGTGTGTTTTTCTTAACTAACTAGTTATGTTATGATTGTTATGAGCTAAGGGGAGTCACAAGGGGTCCCACCTACTAGTTATTATTTATTTATAACCCTTATTATAATTATTACTTTTCCCCCTTAACTAAAAAGTTGGTTGAATCTTTAGTTAACTTAACTAATGAGGTGGTTCAATTACCTCAACCAATTCTGATTTGTTTGAATGTTTTCTCTTTGATTTTATGTTGAGATAGTTCAGTTTTCATTCATTCATTTATTCATCACAAGCCTAATTATCTTTTATGATAGGAGGGTCTTATTGTAGACAACAATATTTAGGAATGGATTAAATCATTCAAACACTTGTTTTTTAGAGGTGTTGATCTATCTTTGATAGTCTGTGTAGACTTCTCTGTTTCTGAATTAGTTTTCATGATTGAAAAAGGCTATTGTGCAGAGTCAAGTGGGGAACAATCTGTGGCGAGTTGATCCAACTTCTAGAGTTCAGTTTTGGTTTTCTGTCAGAGGTCCTTTTGTATGTTCCATCGGGGATGTCTAAGTTTGACTTTGGTCCAAAATTTCTGTATGAGATTTTGTAAGGAAAATGAATCTTTGGTGAATTGGAATGAAATAAAGGATTGTTTTATGTCTCATCTGTCTTAATTATCATCTTGGTGACTCTACTTCTATCTTTACATTTATTTCAAAAACTAATATTTTCAGAAAATTACATAAAAAGTAAATTTCCAACAAGCTTTTTATTGATAAAAGACTAGCCTAAGCACTCGTAATTAATACGTGTGAATTAGGATGTTATTTTTTTGGATATAAACATAGGGTGTAATTCCCGTCTATTTTTCTTTAGCTTATAAAAATATGAAAATGCTTGAGTAAGATCATTTAATATCTCTTCCTAAAAAACGTGTGCCCACATGGCACCCCTACCATGTGGCATAATCCACATGGAATATCCATAATCACAGCTCCAAATCTGAAGGTCCATGTGACCTCTCGAATTTACACTTTGTTAATTCAACACTTTGGGGATCCGACGCTTCGACATTTTTCTCTTCAACACTTAGTAGTCGTCGGAGTGGAGAAGTTTTGAAGCCTGAAACTTGCTACCCTTCTACCATTTTTAGATCCAATGGCCCTCAACACTCTCGAAGTCCTTCCCATGATCTAATGGTCGATGGTAATTCTAGGACTTCGGTCCTCCAGGGCTTCGGGTTGTATAAGTTCAATAAGGTTTAAAACTCTCATATTGAAAACTCCCAAAGTGGTCAACGTTGGATGACCACATTTGACGATGGAGATTCCCCTGTGCCTCCTATAATATTAGATAGCTAACGAGACTTCATGACTACAACCTTCAGCAGTTCAAGCTTTTCCTTCCTTCCAAGATCGTCGAAGCAGCGAAGTTCCAAATTCTTACCTTTCGTGCTTGGCCTCGATCGACAATTCACGATCAACAATCTAGATCTGACGGTCGGGACTTAACCTTTCCCAACCTTTGGTTTCTCCTTTATCAGAAGACCCTCATTCACCTTCCCTCCTATTCAACGATCCAGATCTCCCTTGATCCCATGGTGTTGATCATTCCCGAATTCAAAATGGATGGTCACAATCCCACGATCCCTTACAAAGGAGCTTTGACACTCTGTATTCTGCGTGAACTATGCAATGTAATTCTTCCTGAGATTTACGATTTCAAGGTCATAAATTGATCTCAACCATGAGACTCTGACCAATAAACCTGGCCCATACCAGCCCGTTGTTTCAACCAAAATCTCTTATACCAATCTATAACATACCTAGCCTCCCACAGGTCGGGCTACACCACTTAATATGGTTGCAACACACCCAACCACCAGCAGGTGAGGCATGTTGCAGTCCCAAGACTCAGTTCTCTGAAGTTATCTAGAATTCAAAGGATTTATCATTAATGTTAGAGGCATAAAAATCACATCCATAAGACAATATCCATTCTACAACATAAAGAAGTACACAATGTGCCATGCACAACAAATAACCAATAGAAAGGCACATTAAAATGCATATCTTAGAGATAATTAAATACATAATGGAATAACATTATACAGAAAATAAAAAGAACACTTGTCTTTCAAGTAAACATTCTCCAACTGGTTGCAGACCAAGGATGTTCCTCCCAACCATAGACATTGTTGTTCATTTACTCTCAACAACAGGTCACCCCCAAGCCAGGGTTATGAATCCACAAGGACGGGTCCTAGGCCAAATCTAAAAACACACAAAAGTTGGCTAAATATCTCTCAAGTTTCCCAACCTCACAGAAAATCCAAATTTCTATGTCTCTTTCCCCCTTAGCTTGCACAACCCAAATAAATGAACACCTTTCTCTACCATGTAGTCCCTCAGGTTGTCTCACTTCTCTCCAGGGCTCTAGTTATACTGGTTGGGACATATCCCTATTGTAAAATCCAAGTATTCTCTATTGTGTATAGTTCTTGTTATATCCCTAAAGTGTCATACTCATGCATAAAAGGCATTGGCCCTCTTACTTGCATAATTTTCCAAATCACTGTTGAGAAGCTCTACTTAAAAAATCATTTTTAGAGCATGTACGCATCATGCACCACTACAACTTGTGTACATATTCTTTCTACATGCTAGACATCCCGCATACATATTATTGCTACATGCTAGACAACCCACATACATACACTTGCTGCACAATACACAGCCTGCGCATACCTCCAAAAGTTTGCAAAAATTAAAAAGTTGTAAGGAATTTGGTGGAATTCACAAGCTATTAGAGGTTTCCCAACCAATTCACCTGCTATAGCCCGTCCCCCAACCGAATAACCATCCTTTTTTCATATAAAATAAGGTGTTTGGGTATCATTCAAAAACTAAGCATAAGAATAGTGAAACTCTACCCAATTTCACTTCGCTTCCTTGCCCAAGAATTTGCTACCTTTTGTGAGTTACTACCTCAACATTCCCTCTTTAGCTCCTTTTTCTTCCATTCAATCCATCCCCTTCCCTTGAGGTGATTAGTATATTGAGAGAAGAGGCCTATTGAAGGTTCACTTGGAGAATTGTAAAGAGGAGCCCTGACTAGGTTCGTGGAATGGTGGCCAACAAGGATTGTAAGTTTCGGTCTTTTGTTTGATGAATAAAAGAATCTCTTTTCCTTGTCCCAAATGATGATGTTTTGTGTATTTTATTCGGTTTATACATAGAATTTGATATCTAACCCTAATTTATGAATAGAAATAGCATGCTTGTATCCCTTGTTTGCCTTGTATTGGATGCAAGTCATCCTTTGGAGGAGACTTGTAGTCTTTGGAACTACAGAGCTTAAGGAGATCATCACCAGACGTGGGATAAAAGGTATAGTTACCGATCTTCTCTTCTACTACTTTATGTTCATTTATTTTGCTATGTTTTGGGTAGAGTAGAAACTAGATTGAATTTTAGATGGTCATTTGATCTGTCTATATCTTAAACCTTGATATAGTTATAGGGGGATTTTCCCACTAGAAGAACTGGCGAACATACTGGGGATCTCTCTAGGGTTTTTAGGGAGGTTTTTCGGTTGATTGATTGGTTTTTTTATTTCCTTTCGAGTTTCAGTCAAGTTTACTGAGTCGTTTTAGGGTTTCTGGTCACCTCCAAGGTGCATGCCAACCTTCTCTACCCTGTAATTCTTCCTTGTATTTTTATTTTTGAAAATCCTCAGAGTTGTACGTGCCCTATTTTGGGTCTTCCCGCATACATACATGCTCTGCATAGTAGAAAACCCATGTACATACCCAGGTTGTTGATGCAACAAACCATGTCTCTGTTTCATGAAAGTATTTTTTAATAAAGAGAGAGTTTGTCTCTTTCCTGATAGAAGTTCATACTTCTCAAGACTTTCTTGAATCAGTCAGAGTCTCTGTCTGTGGCCATATCTTGGGTTAAGTTTCGATTTACTTGTTCCTAAGTATTCTTGTGTTTTCCCTAAAAGGTTTAGAGTGATCTATCAAGATTTGGATCCACCTCTTGATTTCTTGATTGAATCCCTATGATCCACAGTGGGCTTAGGGTATTTATCACTAGTACATATGACCAAATTTTCCATGGTTTTTCATTACTATTGCCACACTTATCCATCGCAATTTCCATGAAATCCAAGACTATTTTTCGTCACTTGTTGGCACAGGGGAAGACCCAGGGTTCAACGCTCAAGAGCACACCAACAAAACCCTAACTACCGACCCTTTTGGCAACACCTACGAAGTAGATGAAGTCTCACCCGAGGTAGAGGTAGGGGTGGTTGCAGAACTCAGATGTCTGCAACCTTAGCTAGCACACCGATATGTGATTATATATTTTACAGGGCACTTAGCATAGATCATTCATCAATATTCAACCCTTATGGTACTTTGCAGATAGCACAGAGCATCGCAGTGAATACTTAGACTAAATATGATTCAGTACTTAGCCACATAAATATAGATTAGATTCAACAGATCAACCACTAAGCATCTTGTATATCAGATCTAACATTCATTCATATATCATAAGCACATAGCATAACTAGATCTATTTAATCACAACAAGCACTTAGCCAAGAAGGAGATAAACACATTAGGTTGAAGCACAAAGCACAATACACAAATTTATTGTGGTTCACCCACACCCTAGGGCTACATCCACAAAGTATTCTTCTTTATATTATCTTGGTCAAGTGGTTACAACACGAAGCTTCAGTGACCCTTATGTCGCACAGGAAAAAAGATCTGTGCATCTCGCTAGATCCTTCTTCCTTTCACTTCAGCACAAAACTACAACAAATTGCACTTAGCTTTTCAATCTTCTTACAATCATTCATAGAGCACTTGCAATATACATCCAATCACACAGATCCAACTACTAGAACTAAGCCTTTAGCTATACATCACATAGATGTACTACTACCCTACACTTAAATTGCCTAAGTATTTATTTTATAGATTACAAAATGCGCCTAAGTGTGGGTAAACCCATGGGCCAACATCCCTTTCCCTTTACATCAACCCAAAACCCTAAAAGGGACCTAAAAATAGGTCTTTCTTCCCTAATTTCCACTTCGCATTGCGCTCCATCTTTGGCAAGTTGTCGCAGTCCCAAAAATGGTCAAATATGAACAAGTCTTCTTCAAAACCTGGTCAAGTTCTAGAAGTTCTTTCTGTGCTTGCATCAAAGCCTGGGTGGCTTTTGCTGTGTCTTCTTGAGCTCGTCGAAGGTGAGCTTCGACTTGATCAACGATCTGGTGTAATTGAGTGGGATCATTGCCTATTCCTGATTTTCTTCTTATCAAGGGCGTTGTAGAAACTGCTTGGCTGGACTGGAGTGCCTGCTGCACTTCTTTGAGTTTTTCCTTGATTCGGTTGAATAGCTCCTCCTGCTTTGCTTCTTGCTTTTCTGTGAGCTCTAGTGAAACATCATTAAGTGTGGCAATTAATAAGTCAAAGTCATCCAAGGTAAGGGTAGTTTTAAGAGTGGTTCAGGTGGCCTTATCTTTCTTTCAGGAGGAGGGTTTTGGTGGCATCATCTTTCTTTTCATGGAGGGATCCTCCTCCTCTCTAGGTGGAGTAACCTCGCCTCTGTTTTGCTCCACTTATGTACCGCCTAGCTCGTCACCATCACCTCCCTGTGCACGTGAGATCGACGTAGTCTTCATAGACTTGCTAGGGACATATTCAACTTCATCATCCTTCTTAGTCCTGCTTGGACCAAGTGTATCCGACATAACTTCAGGTCTTTCCTCGTCAGACATGTCTGCGGGGTCTACTGCAACAAGGATGTCCACCGACCATTCCTTGGTAATCTCATCCAAGTCATCTTCTGTCAGCTTGTAGTAGGATTGGAGCTATTGTTTATGCTCATCACCGTGTGCTGTAATATAGGTGAAGTGGTTGTCTGTGGTAAATTTCATCAAAGGTATAAACCTATGAAGTATGTTTGGGGTGATTCATAGTGTAGACTGAATTGTATTCTTCAGTTGGTTGAAGTAGGTGTGGAAGACATCATTGGACTGCCACTGCAATGGATATGGGGCCTTCATTAACTATGTTCTATCCATTCTGGTGTTGTCTAATGGTCTAGTGGGAACCCATAATTTATTTTCAACCCATTCGGGGTGGAAGTCGAATGGGAATATCGGTCCAATGGCTATATTGCTGCGCCATGGAGAAGTGCCAGATGTCGTTGTTCTGATATCTCAACGAAGCTCAATTCTTTTGATTTTTCCTTCTGCGAAGTTTCCTATGGAGTCTTAAGTAACTTTACAATTTTGTCCCTCTTCTTACATAGCTTCCTAGCCTTTTTCCTAGTTAGATTAGTCTCGGTCATCCTTTTTCCATTATGAGTCTTATCTTCTCTCGACATAGTCACTTCTCGTTGCTTAGGTTCTTTCTTCAGATCCAAGGGTAATACTCCTTCATCATATGGATTAGGTATTTTAGTCTTCTATGGTTCCTCTAACGCTCTTATAGCTTCAACATCCGGGTCCCTGGTGTTTAACAACTGAGATATGTTCTCTCGTTCCTCCATCAAGTAGGCAATCCTTCTAGTCATAAATTCCATGAGTTCTTTCTTCTTTTGTTCTAGGGCTTCATTTTCTTCTTTCCTCTGAATCTGGTCTTTTTCAATCCAGATCTTTCCTAACAAAGTTGGAAATGTGGCATGGTCCTCAATAAATCTAATGACTTCAAACTCTTCCTCTGTCAAAGTTCCATGGGTACTCATAACTATCTGGGTAATTCTGCCACATAGGGTTACCATTTTTCCTTTAAATAATCTGATGGTTCCTAGTGAAGGGACCAGAGCAGGCCTTCCTAGGGATTTCCAAGTGATTTCTGTCATAATGTTCATCGGTGTTCCCTCATCCAGAGCACAGTCAATGTCGAAGTCTCCTATTCTTACTTCGATTTTCTCCTTTTCTTTGAAGATCTCTGACAAACTGACATCCTTATGATCATCTAGGGTTTCTTTTATTTTCAGTAACATGATCTGTGATTCTTTTTGGGGTTCTTCCATAATTTTAGTCTCTTGATATCCTTTAGAGTTTGCTTGTTCCATATTCAGCTTATCAAGTCTATCAATCATTCTAGGGAAATCCAATACTTCATGGTTCATAGATTTACAACAGAGGCAGCTAGGGTTTCTCCCAGGGCATTCCTTAGAAAGATGTCCTGGTCTTCTGCAATTGTAACAAAGAGTTAATCCTCTCTTTCTCGTCCATGATCCCCAACTCTTCATGTACTGCGCACTAGGATCATGATGGCTAGCCTGCAAAAATTTCTTTCTAGGATCCTGCATCCATTGGTTAGTCCAAAAATTCTTTCTATGCATAGG
>JASDQU010209939.1:7730-20120 GCA_032191745.1 Picea mariana
ATTTATATTTCACTTGGAGACTCCACTATATATAAGCTGGCATTCGGTAGAAATAATACCAGGAAGAACCCTGACGAACAACAGACTACTCCTATAACCGATCCTGAAATTTTTTTGAGACCAGGGGGATACCCCAAGCAAGATGCCACATCCACAAGTAAGGTTTACCAACCCAAAGTTGTGAAAAATAATGCTAAGGTTCCACTTGAATAGTCAAACTCACAATAAGGTTACACACAAAGCCACTTCGAAGATACATCAACTAATAAACCTGAAACTAAATTTATAAACCCTGAACCTCTTTTACCTGAGATAAAAGTTGAGACCGTTTCAACTCACCCCTCTACTAATAAAGGTAAAGGAACCCTTTTGATACCCTCTTTTATTTCACAGATCCCCGAAGTAAAGGTTTATATTCCACGAAACTCTGAGGAGTATATTGTGTCTCCTGATTCAACTCCTATTGGTTATCCTGTCTATATATCCTGTAAGTCCGAAGAACCCAACCCTTGTTTCCTTTTTTCCCCTTTTTCAGAATTTCCATCTCCTATTGATTTGTCTCCAGAAATTCATTCTCCACATTCTAAAGTAGTCAAAGGGCCACTACAAGTTTACGAAAACCCCCTTTTCAACTCTCAAATTGCATCCCCTCACATTCGAATGGTTGCAATTGGAGGAGGTGGTGTTGGAGGAGGAGGCGACCAAGGGCCACCACCTCCCCCTCCTAGGATCTTTTCCAAAGTAGCTACCAAATATGATCCTCTGGCCCTTCCCCCTGTTCTTCATGACCTACCTGAAAATTACATGAAGAATCTACCAAAGTTCACAGGAGAGGGATATTTAATGGAAACATAGCACATAAACTTTTTCGACCAATTTGTTGATATCCTCGACATTGAGAATGAGGATGTTTATTCGAGAATTTTGGTGCAAACATTTTAAGGCCAAGTAATATTTTGGTTTTGAGGGCTTCCAATGGGATCTATAACATCTTATGATGCACTAGAAACCACCTTCTTAAGGCAGTGGGGAGAGAGAAAAGATCACTTGTATTACCTGACAGAATTTTGGGCTTTGAAGAAAAAGAATTCAGAGTCAATCTTAGATTTCATCCAAAGGTTTAATAATCTTTATCACAAAATTTTGACAGAAGTTAAACCCTCACAGCCTATAGTTAAAGTAACTTTCGCAGGACCTTTCGAGCCAGAATTTGCCCTACTTTTGAGAGAAAGGAGATCTTTTGATCTCACTAGAATGAAAGACGACGCCATCGAAATTGAGTCAAACATGATGGAATTTGGTAAACTGAAAGCGAAGGTCAAAACAAGAAACAAATACACTAAGCGCTTCAGGGAGCAAGCCGAAACTTATGGATCTAGGAAATCTACTGAGGACAAAATGGATGATATGAACCAAATAATAAAATAATTATAAAACAAGATCTCCATAATAGAAATAGACCAGGCTAAGACTAATCCTTTTTCTAGGAGAGACTTCAAAAGGAATCCAAATCCATGGGCCCAGCAGAGACCGATAAAAAATGAGGATCAGAAAATCAAAGCTCCTTTCAAAACAGAAAACTTTATGCAAAGTGATGATGCACAAGATTTTGAGGGATTTGATGAAGATATAGGTAACCTCGGTGATAATGATCAAGAACCTCACCTGACCAGACAGGATTACAAAATGTATTTAGATCAAGAACCACTATTTGGAGATGAGATAGGTATAAATAATATGGGGGACTCCGATTATCAAGGAATCGCCGACTCTATAGTGGTCGAGCTCCAATAAAAATATAATTTAATGCCTAGAGACAAAAAATTTACAACTGATCCACTGAAAAAAAAATTGTCGAGAAGTAAAAAGAATGAGACCTCTCAACCATTCATTGAAAAGATAAAGGCCAAAACAAAGACAGTTGATATGCAAGATACCAAGATGAAGACAGATGAAACAAAAGCAACACAAATCAATATAATAGAAAAAAGAGACACAAAGATACCATCCAGGGAAGCCGAAAAGACAATTGGAAGTTTCAATCTAGAAAGTGAAATAAATAAAATTAAAATTATGGTAGCTCTAGTTGAACTGGAAAAAAATCCGATGTACAGAAAACAAATCGCCAATATTATTAATTTCTCGGATACTGAAAGTCATGTGGATTCTATTAATTTGGAAGATGATAACCCTACTATAATGTTTGGTCCTCATATCGAAAATTCCAAAGATCCTATTGCTACTTTTTATATCATGCTGACTATGCATCATCACTTGCTACATAACTATATGTTGGATTCTAGAGCCTCACACAACTTAATGCCCAAATCCATTATGGAAAAACTGGGCCTCAAGGTTACTAGACCCTATTGAGACTTGTATTCTTTTGATTCAAGAAAATTTAAGTGCCTCGGCATGATTAAAGATTTAGTAGTTAATCTTTCAAAGATCCCTGTGAAAAGTATTCTCATGGATGTAGTTGTTGTTGATGTTCCTGCAAAGTATGGCATGTTTTTGTCCAGGTCTAGGGTGCTAAACTTGGAGGATCGCTGCAACTGGATATGACTTATGCCACAATCTCGATCTTCGGTGGACAGGTCACCCGTCTGTACAGGGACACGAGATTGGCATATATTGTAAGTGACCCACAAAACCCAAATAACTATCCAGTATATGTCGTTGATAAAGATTTAGGGAACTATATATTATCAATTGATGACAGTTTAGATGAATGTACATAATAAAATTGTACATAAGAAGAAAACCCAAAAATAGAAAAAAACAAATAAAAATGCAAATAGTGTAGGAGTTTGGAAGATGTATTTTGATGGTGCTTCGTCGTGGGAAGGAGCAGGAGCTGGGGTATTTCTTGTGGCACCCGGTGATGAATTTATTATTCCTTTCTCATATAGATTGCAATGGGACATCGACTATACTAATAACATATGCGAATATGAGGCTCTTTTCTTAGGATTAGAGGCTGCCAAAAAGTTCAATATTGAAAATCTGATAGTTTACGGTGATGCATAATTGATTGTAAAACCGATTAGGCAATAGTATCAGGCCAAGAATCCAAGGTTAATGTTGTATAGGAACTGTGCTTGGGATCTAATCGAATTTTTTTTCTCATCATTCAATATTCATCATATTCCCAGGGTAGAAAATCAACAAGCCGACTCCCTAGCGAAAGAGGTTGGGACTTTCATGCCACCTACGGTTTTGAAGATGAAATATCACATAGAAATGAGACACTGGCCTTCAATACTAAATAATGTTCAACACTGGAAGGTATTTGAAGACGATGAGCAAATCAAACAATTTTTAGAAATGGTCGATGAATTTTCCGAAACACATATTGATCAGGAAAATCAGAATGACCCTGCTTGGGTCATGAAGGAAGGTGAATATCCTCAGGAGTTCCAGGATAAGATCGCTAATCACCGCATGTTGGTACTGAAAACCAATCAGATCCCAAAATGTTTGATTCCTTTAGATATATTATTCAATCATGACGATATTCCCCTAAAGTCTACTTTGCAACCTCGGCCTGAAGAGGTTGAAGATTGCAATATAGGCACCAAGGAAACTCCTAAGCTGGTAAAGATATATAAATACCTTCCAAATGAAATGAAAACAAAATATGTCGAGTTACTCAGGCAATATAAAGATGTCTTCGCATGGTCTTATGACAAATTGAGAACTTATGATACCACTGTAATCGAACATAAAATCCCTTTAAAGCAGGGTGTAAAACCTTTCAGACAGAAGCTCAGACAAATAAATCTTATACTTCTACCTATGATAGAAAGGGAGGTAAAGAAACTCCTAGATGCAAATATCATTTTTCCACTCAGGTATTCCGAGTGGGTAGCCAATTTAGTTCCAGTCAGGAAGAAAAATGGTGAAATCAGACTTTGCATGGATTTCAGAAACTTAAATAGATCATCCCTCAAAGATAATTATCCACTACCTAAAATGGATCATGTTTTGGAGAAAATAGTCGGAGCTAATAGAATGTCTATGATTGATGGATTTTCAGGTTATAATCAAATTGCAGTCCACTAGGAAGATAAAGAAAAAACCGCGTTCACTACCCCATGGGGTACTTTCATGTATGATAAAATGTCATTCGGTCTGATGAATGCAGGAGCCACTTTCCAAAGAGAGATGGGCATCGCCTTCATCAGAGAAAGAGATAAGTTTGTTTTCATTTATCTTGATGATTTAACCGTGTTTTATAAATCTTATGCAAAGCACTTAATACACCTCAAAGAAACGTTCGAGAAATGTCAAAAATTCGGTTTGTCTCTGAACCCCAAGAAATCTCATTTTGCAATGAAGGAAGGTAAAATATTGGTCCATATTGTATCTAGAGATGGAATTAAAATCGAATCAAAAAGGGTTGAAGCTCTAGATACAATAAATATTCCTAGGAACAGAAAGGAAATCCAATCGTTTTTAGGAAAAATAAACCTTTTAAGAATATTTATTCCAAACTTTGTCAAAATTGTAAAGTTGATTACAGATATGCTAAAAAAGGACAGTGAGGTCAAATGGAAAACTGAAGCTAAAGCGTCCTTCGAACATATCAAGAAATTTATAAGGGAAGCACCCGTGCAGGTCAGTCTTGATTACATGAAATAATTCTTGATATTTTCATTTGCATCTGAACATACGATTGCATTTGTACTCTTACAGAAGAACGAGGAAGGGTTTGAACAACTGATAGCATTCTTCAGCAAAAGCCTCCAAGACACAGAGTTGAAATACGACATATTGGAAAAATAGGCATACACAATGGTGAAGGCCCTAAAAGATTTCAGGACCTACGTGTTGCATTCTAAAATAATCGCCTATGTACCCACCAGTTCCGTCAAAGATATATTAGTTCAACCTGATAGCGATGACAGGAGAGGCCGATGGCTTGCCAAGATTCAGGAATGTGATCTTGAAGTAAAACCAACAAAACTTGTCAAAGGTCAATGCTTGGCTAAGCTAATAGATGAATCAAATTTTAGAGCACTTGGGATAAATCATCTACAAGCTTACGAAGAAATTCCAGATATAGAAGAGTTTGATGTGGAGACTCCTGAAACTCAGATTCAAGAAAAATTCTCTTCCTCGGCTTGGTATAGCAACATATTTTCCTATCTCTTGACTCTCCAGTTCCCTAGTGATATGACTCCTTCCAAGGCGAGGACGCTAAAACTACATGCAGTAAAATACTGTATTATTGACAATCAACTGTATTGGAAAGCCCCTTGGGATTTTTACTAAGATGCCTAATCGAATCCAAAACAATGAGCGTAATAAATGAGTTTCATGAAGGGGTGTGTGGAGGTCACCACGCCTGGAGGGTGATGACCTATAAAATCTTGAGAGCTGGATACTATTGGCTGAAATTATTTACAGACGTGAATACTAAGGTCAGAGCCTGTAACCCCTGTCAATTATTCTCGGCAAAACAAAATCTTCACGTGCTACCTTTGACCCTAGTCAAGACAGAAGCTTTGTTTCAACAATGGGGTCTCGATTTTATTGGATAAATTCATCTGCTTTCAAGTGCACAACATAAGTGGATTTTGATTGCTACTGACTACTTCACTAAATGGGTAGAGGCCATTCCAACACGAAATGCTACAGATGCAGTGGTGATCAGTTTCTTATAAGAGAACATATTATCAAGATTCGGTTGTTCGTGGAGGATAGTTACTGATAATTCCCAAGATTTCAAATCCATGGCTATGGTAAGTTTTTTTCAAACATACAATATTGTGCTAGGACATTACACGACCTAATATCCCTAGGGCAATGGACTAGTTGAATTGTCGAATAAGATTCTAATCACCATAATTAAAAAAGTGTTGACTGAAAATACGAAATCCTGGCATGTTCATTTGAAATACGCTTTGTGGGAAAATAGAATCGGAACTAAGAAATCAATCATAATGTCCCCTTTCCAAATGGTGTACGGTACTGATGTGGTCCTCCCTATAAATATTGCTCTGCCCATAATGAAACTCTGGAAAGACTTGAAGGAGGAACCTAACGATGTTACCAAAAGGATAAACCAGTTGATTGAAGTACAACAAAATAGGGCTGAAGTGGATGATAAACTTCAGAAATATCAAGACAACATTAAAGCAATGTTCGATAAAAAAAATAAAGACAGAGAGATCCTCCCTGGTGACCTAGTGTTGAAATGGGATGCTAGAAAGGAAGACGCTGGAAAGCATGACAAGTTCGATCACATCTGGTGTGGACCTTTCAATATCACAACCTCTTAGGGAAATAATTCATTTCTATTAGAAAACATTGACGGGAAGATCCATAACGCCCCTATCAATGGGCGCTTCCTTATACACTTTATGCAATAATCAGATTCCAAACTCTCATTTTACATACCGGTTTGATTTTCATATTTTTTTTGTAATTCTTCGTTTCTTCGGTAAGTGTTTGCTTTCACTGTAAATAAAACCAGGTTTGTTGATTTCATATAAACAAAAATATAAAAATAGGTAACGCATAGAGTTCTGGTCTGCAAAAGTTCCTGACATTTCTCACATTTATTTTCTTCGGCGGGATACTTGCTGATAGTTGAGAGATAAGATGTATCAAAAATCAACACTCCCTTTTCAGAACATGGGTTTTCTCTCAAAGCAGGTGAAAAATAAATAGTTTACTTGGTTGAAAATATAAAGAAAATCCGAGGTATGATCTTCTACCCTACTGACTCAAGCTAAATTTTCAAGGAGTTATCACTGAGTATGAAGGAAGTCTCATCTATATAGATATTGTCACCTAGTCTACAACCAGAGGAATATAAAATTACGAGTTAATCTCAAGAATTTTCTTTGAATAAAATAAAGCTAAAATTAAAAAATGAAATTGAATTCATAATAAGAAAATAAGCAATAAAAAGACCCTAAAGAAAATTTCCAAAATCGATAAACAAGCTTGCATGGGAAGGAACATGTTTGCAACAGAACATCTGAATACTCATTATGTTTTTTCCCACTTATCCTCGAATTGTATTGTCCTGTGATTCTAGATACCTTTCCATGGTCTTCATAAAAGAAAAAGGGCTTCACCTTAACTCTGAAAACTCAGAAACATGTCTTCTAAATAATGTTAGGTGAAAATTTATACGCTCCTCTCAATGTAACTGAAACAAAGTATGTCTAGGCCAATCCTGACTACTTTATCCCTTCTAGCAGATCTAAATCGATTAGTTTCGCTCAAGGAAAATCCCTGGAAAATAAAAGCTCTCCGTGAGAACTTTCCTGTAGTCGAAGGTGTTTTGACGGTTGGAAGAGGATTAACCCAGAGTAATCAAAGTGAGTTGACAAACCTCTGTTGCTAAATTATAAACAGATATTGTCCCTGGTATATTACATACAAATTGATTGCCCCCACTTCATGTTTTTAAAATATAAGATATATGGTGAAAGGAAATTCATAAAATGATTGCCCCCATGTAGTCCAAAAGAGAGAGATGATGAAAGGAAATTCATTAAATGATTTCCCTTATCTCAACATTTAAATGAAAAATGACTAATTGAAGTGGTGAAAGGAAATTCAATGAGGGAATTAGATAACTTCACCGGGGTACTGAACAACCTCGCTAGCAATGAAGCAATGTCTATGATATCTGCAAGGCTGGTATACATGTATTATAATGTACTCTAGTAGTTAGTTCCCTTTTAGACAAGATTTACATTCTAAGCCTATGTAGGAATCCCTAACTAAATCATTAAAATTATTTTGCCTTGATGTGAACTAAATCAAACATAGTATGATAGATCGGTTAAATTTGTTTTGATTATCTTAAGCAAATCTAAATACAGTTTTAAGAAAGAGAAATTTCAATTAGTCTAACTGAATGTCATGATTTGATGTGTTTTGAAAGTTTTCTAAGTTTAGATTGAATTTGTTTTTCTTAGTATGATCTTTTCTCGAATGTGTTAGATGATCCAAAACACAAATATCATAGTTTAAAATAATTTGATAAAATAATTATTAATTTAGAATAATAAATTAATAATCTATAATATTTGATTAATAAATGGAGACATTTTTTAGTAATGATTTTTTCATGATGCAGGAAGCGCTCTGAGGAAACCCTAACTGCCAGCCCTCTCGGCCCTTCTGGCCGCACCTCGGCCCCCCGATCACCCTTTGTCCATTTGGCACGACCATGGCCTCTGCGAATCTGGATCCTGACCCTCCCCCTGACTTCCTTGATGAATTCGTAGACTTCAAAGCCCTTGTAGGCTCGCTCCCTCCCCCTCTGGCCCGGCAAAGTAACTCCCAGTTTGTCAAGAAACTAGATCAGATTCCAGAAGTTTCGATCCCCAGCACTACAGTGAGACGAAAAGACCTCTCCTTCGCATCACGAGATCTGGTCGGATAGTTCATGGGCATGTGGCCTTCACCGTGAAAAATAGACCTGTGGATTGAGCGGAACTGGCATCCCCTGGTTCAAGGATGGATGAATCACTTCTTCTGTTGTAAGGGTTTTTATATTTTCTACTTCAAGTTGAAATCAGATAGATTCCTAATTTTTAGAAATGGACCTTACTTCTTTAGTCCTAGAGGCCTTTACTTAAAAATTTGGACACCTGATTTTGATCCTGAAAATGACATCCCCTCAACAGTACCAGTCTAGGTACGGCTCTCGCATTTTCCCTTTCACTGCTGGGGAGATGAAGTGCTAAAAAGCATAGGAGATTCCCTAGGTAACTATATTGATAGTGAAGAACCCAAATCCAGCCTCTACTCCTATGCAAGAATCTGTGTAGAATTAGATCTGGAAAAAGGGCTCCTAGAAGCAATCAAGCTAAAGCTAGACTACTGGACTCACATTCAAAAACTAGACTATGAACAACTGCCTTTCAAATGCAAAAATTTCCATGAATATGGCCATTTCACAAAAAAAATCCCTAGCACCAAACAATCTCCAGAAAATGATACTCCCTCCCAGGAAGATGGTTGGTAGGAGGTTCGCAAAAAAAAACGTCAGTCGTAAAATCAATGGATCTCATGCATGACCCTCAGACTCCCAATCNCTGAAAATGACATCCCCTCAATAGTACCAGTCTGGGTACGGCTCTCGCATTTTCCCTTTCACTGCTGGGGAGATGAAGTGATAAAAAGCATAGGAGATTCCATAGGGAACTATATTGATAGGGCAGAACCCAAATCCAGCCTCTACTCCTCTGCAAGAATCTGTGTAGAAGTAGATCTGGAAAAAGGGCTCCTAGAAGCAATCAAGCTAAAGCTAGACTACTAGACTCACATTCAAAAACTTGACTATGAACAACTGCCTTTCAAATGCAAAACTTTCCACGAATATGGCCATTTCACAAAAAAATTCCCTAGCACCAAACAATCTCCAGAAAATGATACTCTCTCCCAGGAAGATGGTTGGCAGGAGGTTCGCAAAAAAAACGCCAGTGGTAAAATCAATGGATCTCGTGCAGGACCCTCAGACTCCCAATCACTAGCAGAATCGTCAAGGAAAAAAATACCTTCAAAATCCCCACCTAAAAAAGATTCTTCATCGCACATCACCCCCCCAGCAACAACCCCTTTGAACCCCTAGGTGAATCATCCTCAAAGAAGAACCCTCCTTCACCACCACTCATTGGCATAAATGGAAAACCTAACACAGAGGACCCTTCCTCAAAAGACACAGATCCACCAGCGCAACAAGAAACTTCAATCTCAAACCTGCATGTACAAGGCCCGCACAAAAGAGAAGAAGGAGAACTCCTACCGGGAAAACCAAGGAAATCAGGCGATGCACAAACAAGGAAGTTAAAGAAGAATCAACAGCCAAAGAAAAAGCACAAGGAAAACAACAAACTATAGAGCACACTATCCATATATCAACATGAAAGGAGGGGATCAAAGGATTGGAACACTCAGTCCTAGGCAACCGAGCCTCCCCAAACCTCCCTCAATGATTTTTCTCTCCTGGAATTGCAGGGGTTTTGGAAGTAAGCTAAAAGCTGAAGATATAAAAGATCTAAATAGAATGGTCAATCCTTCGATTATTCTCCTCCAAGAAACCAAAATGGAAGAAAAATCCATCCTTGAAGCAACAAGCAAAATCTACAAAAATATTGGCGGTGCGACAGTTAGCTCTCAGGGCGCATCTGGCAGCATTGCAACACTTTGGAACGAGCAAATCTGGAGCTCTGAGGTAATCTATGATACTCAAAATTGGATCCTTACAGTCCTAAAAAACAAAGATAACAACAACGTTACCACGGTAATTAATATATATATGCCAAATACCTACAGAGATAAATTGGCAGCCTAGACCTCTCTTTCAAATCTTTGAAACTCTTGCATAATTGGAGGAGACCTTAACAAACACCTCAGCCTTGGGGAAAAAAAAGNAAATCCATCCTTGAAGAAACAAGCAAAATCTACAAAAATAATGGCGGTGCGACAGTCAACTCTCAGGGCGCATCTGGCGGCATTGCAACACTTTGGAATGAGCAAATCTGGAGCTTTGAGGTAATCTATGATACTCAAAATTGTATCCTTACAGTCCTAAAAAACAAATATAACAACAACATTATCACGGTAATTAATATCTATATGCCAAATACCTACAAAGATAAATTGGCAGCCTGGACCTCTCTTTCAAATCTTTGAAACTCTGTAGACCTCCCCTCTTGCATAATTGGAGGAGACCTTAGCACACACCTCAGCCTTGGGGAAAAAAAAGGAGGAAGAAAATTTTGAAACCCTTTCTCTGAAAATTTGGTAGATCTTATGTCTGAATGGGACATGCAAGACATCAAACCAGTCAAAGGGAATTTCACATGGAACAATAGAAGGGCCGGTCTCCAACACATCACAGCCCGCCTAGTTCGCTTCCTTATCAATAACAACTTCCTACTCTCCCCCCTAGACATCTCCTCCCAAATCCTCCCCTCCACCATTTCAAACCACAAACCTATCACTCTCTCCTTCCGCCGCCCCCCAGAACTTTGGCCCACTCCCCTTCTGCTTCAACCAGCTATGGTTGGATAACCCAGATATATTTTCGCTTGTCGCTGAAGCTTGGACGACCTCCATATCAGTATTCCCCAAATTTTTTGGGGAAATTAAGATAAATTCCATCAATATATCTCTCAAAGACTGGGTGAAAACGTCCTATACAACCCCACATTAAGAGAAGCAAGAAAGACTTGAGCAACTCAGACAAATTCAGTAGAATATTGAATCAGACCTAGTAACAGAAGCTTTAATTAACCAGGAAAAAGAAGCACAGAAACACCTCCAGGCCACGTTGCGCAAAGAGGAGGAATATTAGCGTTTGAAATCCAGGAACCTCTGGATAAAGGCCGGAGATTCAAACACCTCCTTTTTTCACAAGCAAGCCCAATCCCGAAGGAAAAAAAACATCGTTACAATAATCACCTCCAACACAAGACAACAAATTGACTCCTATGATCAGATAAAAGCAGAAGCCTACCATCACTACAACAATCTATATTAGTAGCCAAGGGAGGAACCAATGGAAGTGGAGGTCAATAGCCTGCTGACGAACATTCCTAGCTTGGTCTCTGATGCTAAAAATAATCATCTAACCCAATAAATTACTGAGGATGAAATACACAAAGCAGTATGGAGACTCAAACCTGACAAAGCGTCGGGGCTTGACAGGTTACCTATCAGATTCTTTCGACATTTCTGGGATGTTATCAAATGGGATCTGAAAAAAATGTTAAATTACACTCTACGCAAATAGAGAATCGGAGGTGCCATCAAATCCACTTTTCTCGCACTTATCCCCAAAGATTCCAATCCCTAAAATTTCACCTGTTTCTATCCAATATCGCTTTGCAAATCACCCTACAAAATCCTCACCAAAATCATTCCAAACCACCTCAATCCCCTACTCGCAAATTTAATCTCAGAAAATCAGGCCGACTTCCTCAGGGAAAAGCAGATAAAAGACAACATCGTATTGGTGCAGGAAGCCATCCACTCATGCAAGAAATCCAAAACACCTGGAATGTTTTTAAAGCTAGATATGGCAAATGACTTTGACAGGGTAAAACACAGTTTCCTCTTCTCATTCTTAAGGGCTTATGGGTTTTCGGATAACTTCAATAACTGGATCAAAGCTTGAATCAACAACCCTCGGATCTCTCCCCTTCTCAACGGACGCCCAACTAGTTTTTTCAAAGAAATCAGGGGTTTGCGGCAGGGCTGCCCTCTTTCCCCCTCCCTCTACATCCTCCCAACAAACTCCCTCAGTCGCAAGCTGGAAGTGGAAAGGAGAACAGGAAAATGCCCACACCTACTCATAACAAGAGGGGTCAAGGAAATAAACCATTCTCAATTTGTCAATGATACCCTTTTTCT
>JASDQU010209939.1:20220-31259 GCA_032191745.1 Picea mariana
CTCACCTCATACTCTGGACGACCAACTATGTTGATCCTACATCACCCCATCTCTCGCACCGGTGGATTCTTCCTCCTATCTCGTGGGTAATCATGAACACCCTGGATTATAGCAGCATGTGGAGGCCTCCCTCTAGACTCGCTCTCCATCTTAGATCTTCTGCTAAGCAACAATCACCCTCGCGACTCTGATCTCCTGCCCCTCTCCTCCTCTCGCAGCTTCTACCTACTTACTCTCTGTGCCTTCCTTGAACACTGCACCAACATGCGCCGAAACACTATAGAGCCATATACCTTCCTAGTCTACGCCCTGGAGGATATGCGGGATCAATTCCAAGGACTGCAGGTCGAGCGTAGACAAATAGAGGATCAGGTGTACTCCATGCACATGGAACTGCAACAAGAAAATCGAATAATTCAGGAAAACGTGGCTGAAGTTCAAAATCAAATGCAGAGATTGGAGCATAGGAACAATCAGGAATTAGCCATTGTTTTGTGGGGAGTAAACCATAACATGAGGCAAATCGGAGAGCTCAACCAGTTCCCTAGAAATCTTTAGCATCCTACCCACTCAGTAGGCACAGATTAATATTGGATCCCCTCCACCTTTCATTCAGTGGCCAGCAACGATCAGCATGTTCCAATGGCCCCAGGATTCTCTGAACGCGTCTGTGAAGGAGGAAATCAGAAACAAGGGGACGTGGCCCAAGCTGAGGATAAATTTAAGCCATATTGTGATGATGCAGGCCCCTCCCACCCTTAGTCCATGTTCTTTATGAATTGTAAATTCCAGATTCTCTTGCATAGTTTCATAATCATTTTCACATGGCAAGTTTGTAGTGCATACAACACAATGGCCACTCTCCACTCTGCTATAAAAATGTCGATCTGTAATCACGACAATAGTAGGAAGATAAAACCACAGCCAACTCTTTTTTGTAATATGGGAAATTTTTGATAATATACAAAATATTTGTTTCTGTTAAAAATAAATAAATGGAGGCATTTAGAAATAGGGTATTGTTGTGAAAGATGTGACTCTAGAAAGGTGTCGTATATTAGGCTCTAAATTAGGAGTATAGTTAGAAGATTGTTAAGATAACATTTATTGTAAATGGACACTTGTTTATTTAATAAGTGATCCATAGCTAGATTTTGTTATGACATTTAGCTTATATATAGCTCATTGCAAGAATGTTGAGGTGTTCGGATGTAAACTCTTGCAAATTCTCATATGTAATTCTTTTCCTATTTAATAAAAGTGTGTGTTTGAGGACATTTCTTCCATTATTGTGGTATCAAAGCTATAGTAATGTAGCTGAACCGAGGAGGAGATTAGTTTATATGAGGATAATATTTCATCTCTACAGGCCAGCGCACTCCATTAGTAAAATCGTCCATGCATTCCCTCTCCCCTAGATCAAATAAACACAGGCAATAGATTTTTTTTGTTGTTCGCCTACCACGGAAAAGTCAATTGGTTCAAGTTGCATACATAGCTCTAGATTTTGTTTCTTGTCATTCGCATACCATGGAAAGAATATGATGGCAAGATCGCAGATGTATGGTCCTGTGGTGTGACACTCTATGTTATACTTGTAGGAGCATATCCATTTGAAAATCCTGATTTCAAACCTCCACGCACTTTTCAGAAGTGTTATGTGAACACTGCTTTGCTACTTTATTTCATGAGGGATACTGGACATCAATACACGTCCATGATGTCACCTCTGTTATGGATCTGATTGTATGGGCAATTCTGGGATTAACATTCTTATCAGCGATTGTGTTCTCTGTATTGTGATGCTTGAAGCTATTTCTCCCACTATCATTGCCAACAAGAACGGATCTCAAAAGTAGGGTTTATGTTTTCCCTCATTGTTTACTTGACGGATTCACAACACCCCAATTCATTTGCTCTGTATGTTCGACAGACTGCAAATAGTTGACAGGAAAAGGGATCGATCTGCTGCCAGAAATTTCACGTGGAACAAAGCTATGAGAACTCTGAGAAGAACTAAGTCATGAAGAGAGGAGGAGTTTGAGAACCCGTGTGAAGGAATTGAGATACCGCATGGAGACTTGTGCATGCAGTTTGTTGGAGGTTTGCGACCTATTTTCTAGATGAAACCCTAGTCATCAAACGAAGAATCTGATTTTGAAGACAACCGAGAGTTGGGTATTGCAGAGAGCATTGAAACTGTGAGATTGGAGCTGGGATGCAATAGTAGTGTGGTTTACTTATTATTTTTTTATTTTACTCTACACTCCATTGCTATTAAGAGAGACTCGTTGAGAAGTCATGGTGAAGGACGTAACTGGTGTTTCCAAGCAGAGAGAGAAGAGGTGAGCCTGCGAGTTTGATCTTTATGCAGTGTTCTTTTCTTTTGGGTAAAAATTTATGTGAATCAAAGTAATTTTACTTTGAGGGGGGGTGAATTTTTTCTTTTGGGTAAAATAATTTGCAAGTGCATTGTAAAGAGAAAATTTTGAAAGTTATTTGGAATTTGACTAGAGCCAAGTGAAAATCTCGGTCATTTTTCTCTTGCTTCAATGACTATATGAGGGTCAAGGCCAAGCCTTGATAGATCATTTTTGTGTGATGTGTGTGGTGTGTTTCTAATCTTAATATATTTTTCTTGATTCTTTTTGGTGCGAAGATTCAACACTACAATATCGAAGTTAATTAATTTTTTCTCTGACTCTAATAAACTTGAAGGCACAAAATCATACAAGACATGGAAACTTCTCATTGAAAGCACCCTCATTTATAATGAACTTTGGTGTGATATATGTAATGAAGATACTAATCCAAATAAACCTACAGATGCAGCCACATTAGCAAAATGGGAAATTAAAAATGCCAAAGCATTAGCACTCATCAAATCTTCAGTTAATGATGAGATGTATGTCCACATTGAAAATACTATTGATGCATGGTCTGCTTTGAATTTTTTTAAGGATCTATTTGATACTCATCCTGAATCAAAGAAAGTTGATCTTCAATTAAAGTTGCTCCAACAGAAATTGACTGAAGGAGGCGATGTACATGAATATATTTCCAAACTTAAGAACATTAAGCAGGAAATACTAAATGTTGGTTTTCAAGCAGTAGATGATAGTTTCATGACCACAATTTTAATTAATGGATTGCCTTCTTCCTATACACATTTTTTGGAAACTTTACAAGTAACTGGAAAGTTAGACAAGCTTACGTTTTATGAGCTAAGTGAAATGTTATCTCAACTCAACAAAACTTTTGGAAAGAAAAATCAAGTTGGGGAAGATGTTTTTTTCACAGAAGCCAACACAAGTAAATCTTCAACTGATAGTTCTAGATGCATAGTAAGAGGACATTTTGTACAAGTTCATGGTCGAATCCAAAGTAGGGAAAATAATTTTTTAGACAGGAGATATTTTCAAGGCAAAGAAAACAGTCAAAGCAGAGGCTATTTTCAAGGCAGAGGAAATAGTCAAGGCAGAGGGTATTTTCAAGGAAGAGGAAATAGTCAAGGCAGAGGATATTTTCAAGGTAACAGTCAAGGTAGAGGACAAACTCCAAACAAAGGTCAAAACAGAGGCAGAGGACAGAATTCAGGCAGAGGAAGATATTTAAGTCAAATTGTTTGTAGAAAATGTAACAAATTTGGTCATTATGCAGAAGATTGTCGAACTTGCATTGATAAAATTTCCAAGTTTAATCAAAACACAACACAATTTGCAAATGATCGAGATGATGATGGTTGAGAATATGTCTTTACCTCATCTTCAGTATTACAGATTTCCACTGTTTTCAAAGTGATTATGAAGATGCTTGGATTTTATATTCAGGAGCATCTCAACACATGACTTTCAGACGTGACTTCTTTTGGAATTTTCAAGAATGCCATATTAATTATGTCTTTCTTGCAGATAATACCAAACATACTCCTTATGGAAAAGGTGTAGTTAAATTTTATTTACCTGATATTGGAGAAAGAATGATTTCAAATGTATGGTATGTACCAACCTTTAAAAATAATTTGTTGTCTTTAGTCACGATTTGACAAGCAGGACATCAGGTGATTATGGAAGATGGCTTAGTTAAGATTAATTCAGTCAAACAGAATATGAAAATAGTGATGACAAGTTATGAAGAAAGAAAACTATTAAGGATGAAAGGGACAATTATTCCAAGGAATTCTGACTTTGCAGAATAAGTAAGTATATGTATGTCACCTATAATATTGTGGCATGTGAGATATGGACATCTCAACTTTGAAAGTCTCTCTCAATTGAAAAAACAAGGGATGGTTAAGGGACTTCCAACTTTCAAAAAGGAAAATGAAAAATGCGAAGCATGCATTTATGGAAAACAAAGTTGAGAGAGTTTTCCAACAAGGTCATGGCGTGCAAATAGGAGGTTGCAACTAGCTCATAGTGATGTTTGTGGACCACTACAAACTTCTTTAGGTGGTTGCAAATATTTTTTACTCTTTATTGATTATTTCAGTAGAATGAACTGGGTTTACTTCTTGAAGCAAAAGTCAGAAGTATTTGACAAGTTTAATATTTTCCGTCAACTTGTTGAAAACGAAGTTAAAGAAAAGATAGGCACTCTCAGGATAGGTAATGGAGGGGAATTCACTTCTAATGAATTCAAAACTTATTGTACAGACAATGGGATAATAAGACATCTTACAAATTTCTACACTCCTCAGTGAAATGGAGTCATAGAAAGAATGAATCACACCTTGTTAGGAATGGCAAGATCCATGTTAACCTTTAGAAAGTTAATTCCTACATATTGGGCAGAAGCAATCCATACAACTATCTACTCAAGGAACAAATCTCCAACTGATTCTTTGGATGGAATCACACCTTATGAAACATGGTTTGGTTTCAAACCTAGAGTTAAACATCTAAGAGTTTTTGGATCATTATGTTATGCCTTAGTTCCAAAAGAAAAAAGAACTAAGCTTGACTCAAGAAGCTTGAAATGCATAATGATTGGGTATTCTGATGAGAAGAAAGAGTATTGAATTTTGTCCAATGGAAAATTTATTGTGAGAAGGGATGTAGTTTTTGATGAAACTAAAAGTAAGAGTACTGAATAAATAGAAAGTCTTCTTCAAAAGTTAGAAACTAAAGGAAATCAAAGAAAAGGAAAAATGAAAAGTCAACCAAATTCACAAAATTGGTATGAACTTGATTTTCCTTCATCTAAAGATGATACATTCAGTCCATTTACCTCAACAACACCATCTGGGTCTTCCAGAAGTTCATCAGAATCTCCTAGCAGTGATAGTTCATTTGACAATGATTCTCCACCTCCAGAATCTTCCACGGATTGACAAACATCAATTTACATTAATCCAATTTACAATACTGGTAATTCAGATCCCGAAACAAGTGAATATCAACTACCAAAATGGGCAGTTCAACTTTTGAAATATGTAAGGCCCGATGAGAAGAATAAAACAAGAACAAGGGGATCACACAACCGTGAAGGAAATTTTCCCTTGGTAGAAAATGATTTTACTGAACCTTCCACATACAAAGAATAAGTAAAACATAAAGAATGACAACAGGCTATGATTGAAGAGTATCAAGCAGTACTTTATAACAACACTTGGAAACTTGTTGATTGTCCTACAAGTGTTCAACCTATCGGATGCAAATGGATTTATAGAATTAAATACAACCAACATGGAAAAATTGACAAGTATAAATCTAGACTTGTGGCTAAAGGTTTTGCACAGCAGGAAGGCATTGATTATGAGGAAACTTTTTCTCCTATATCTAAATGGAATACCATCCAATTAACACTTGCATTGGCCGCTCAGAAAGGTTGGAAAGTTCATCAAATGGATGTAAAAAGTTATTTTCTCAACGAAGACTTACATGAAGATGTATATATGCAACAACCACCAGGTTTTGAAATTGAAGTACATGAACATAAAGTATGCAAATTAACTAAGGCTTTATATAGGTTAAAGCAAGCTCCCCGAACTTGGTATACCAAAATGGATGAATACCTTAGGAAAGTTGGTTTTCAACGAAGTGAATCTGATGATACTTTGTATTTCCGTCAACAGGGTCCATATATGGTGATTCTTGTTATGTATGTAGATGATTTGATCATTATAGGAAATAATGATGATCATATTGCATAGGTGAAAAAAGAGTTACATGCAAGTTTTAAGATGACTGATTTGGGACTACTTCACTACTATCTTGGAATTGAAGTATTCCAACATCCACACCATATTTTCATTTCTCAGAGTAAGTATGCAGCAGAAATTCTTCAGCGATTTGGAATGAAGGATTGCAAACCATCTCTTACCCCTATGGAACAACACTTGAAACTTTCAAAATTTGAAGGGGGGGAAATGGTAGACAACACTAATTATAGACATTTAATTGGCAGCTTGATTTATTTGACAAACACTCGACCAGATCTATCTTATGTAGTCAGTATTATTTCACGCTTTATGCATCAACAACGAGACAACCACTAGAATGCAACCAAAAGAGCTCTTCGATATATCCAAGGAACAAAAGATTTTGGTCTTCTTTACAAAAAGAATAAAAAAATTGTACTTGGTGGATTTTCAGATGTCGACTTTGCTGGAAGTATTGATGATCGAGCATCAACACCAAGTTCTTTAATGAACATGGGTTCAGCAAAAGTGTCTTGGAGTTGTAAGAAACAAGCTACAATTTCCACTTCTATAGCAGAAGAAAAATACATATTAGCATGGGAAGAAACATGTGAAATTTTTTGGTTACGCAGAGTTTTGCAGGACTTGGGAATTTCTCAAAATAGAAGCTACATCATTATTCACTGACAGCCAGTCAGCCATTAAGATTGCCAAGAATCCAGTTTTTCATTCAAAGACAAAGCATGTGGACACCAAATATCATCATATCAGATCACTCATTGCAAAGGATGCAATCAAGCCAATTTATTGTCCTTCAGAAGATCAGATCTCTGACATTTTCACGAAACCTCTTGGCAAAATAAAATTTACTAAGTTGAGGGATGAACTTGGTATCTGTTGTAATGTATATTTGGATCATAGGGGGGAATGTTAGATGATCATAGTTTAAATTACTTTGATAAAATAATTATTAATTTAGAATAATAAATTAATAATCTAGAATATTTGATTAATAAATGGAGACATTTAGAAATAGAGTATTATTGTGAAAGATATGACTCTAGAAAGGTGTCGTATCTTAGGATCTAAATTAGGAGTATAGTTAGAATATTGTTAAGATAACATTTATTGTAAATGGACACTTGTTTATTTAATAAGTCATCCATAACTAGAGTTTGTTAGGACATTTAGCTTATATATAGCTCATTGCAAGATTGTTGAGGTGTTCGGGTGTAAACTCTTGCAAATTCTCATATGTAATTTATTTTCCTATTTAATAAAAGTGTGTGTCTTAGGACACTTCTGCATTAGAATGTGTTTCACAAAAATGCAATAATGACTCCATTTACCCAATAAAGGCACTTGGTCTATTGTCCTTCTACGTCTCGTAGGGAGACACGATCCCTAGATGGAGCCTATGTTGGAACACATATAAATTTCTGAACTTTAGTCTTTAAATAAATTATGTTCCCATTTAAAATAAAATAATGCGCGCTTGATTCACGTCATTGATGAAATCTTCCATCAAATAAAACGATCCTAATCTCTTAGAAGTTATGGAGCCGCCTACTCGTTAAAAAGTCAAATCTCTATAGAATACTTCAGAATTTCGGGTTTCAGAGTTTCGTAATTCAGGCATTTCAACATGCCTCACTTCCAGAGTCTCGATACGCAAAAAGAATTCCAAAGGTACAAGTTACCACATACGTATACCCCTTAATCTCTGACGTATATTTCCGAAAATGACCTGTCAGACTTTTAAATGAAGTTAATCGACCAAACGAATGAAGTAGTAAATACTTAAAAAGAAACTAAAATCCAATTAGAAAACCGATAATCGTTTCGCGATTTCGGAAATCGAGTCTTCACCATCTATTGTATCACTAATATCCCGAAGCCCAATCTCCCGAAATGTCTTAAGATTTAATCCAGATTAATTAAGGATTAAAAACAATTAACGATTAATTAATTGCTTCGCGATTTTGCGTTTCGGGGATCTTGCCTCGAGCGACTATCAATATCCTGAGATACAAAACCCTGAAATTGTTGAGGTTAATCACGATTATTTAAAAGGATTAAACATTATTATAATTAATTAATCACATCACAATTTTGCGTTTCAGAACTCATATCATGAACTGTTATAAGATATCCCGAGATCTGAAATTTCAAAATTTACTTAAAGATAAGTGTGATTAACTAATGTATTAATGATGATTATCTCGTAATTAATCTTTTGCTGAATCATATCACTGATAATTTCAAATTTCATCTATGCTTTTCCTGATCATGAACCACCAGACGTTAATAGCATTAATAATCGATATAAGACAATCATTTTGAATAAGATCTCAGAACACCACATAAATATTTTCCATTAAGGAAAGTAAATACATTTTCAATGAAGGTATGCATAAATTGATACTCTTAAGGTGAAAAATATGTTAAAGTTTGAACTCTATTTTCATTTTCACAGAACAACAAGCTTAGTGAGATAACAAGTCTGTGCATTTTTTGTGACAGGTAACACAGTGTTGGGTTTACTACTATCATGGCTCCGCGAAAAATAGTTAAAGGGAATGGTGATTGTTCGAGCCAGAAAATAGATGGATTTTTCGACACTTCGCCCATAATCATAGACACCATTAAATCAGGGACGTAGGTATTCAATATTCTACAGCATGAATTGGTCAACTTCCCAGACAATTCAGGTGATGAGGAGATGGAGACCCTGGATACCAAATACAAAATTGTTTCTCAATCAGAGCTACATAAGATAGCAACGAGGCCTAGTCTCCTTCCTTACAACGACATGATTTGATGGGCACTGGAAAACGTCGATATTCTGACCAGGACCATCTTCAATTCACAAAAGATTGTAATTGGATATTTTCGGCCAGAACATCTATAGGTAATGTACAAATTGTCTCCAGCACCCAATTTCATTTATAATGTTGACTTCCTAAGGAACTTTGACAAGAAGGAATGCGCCCAATATGGGAGAAACTTGCTCGACTTAATTAAGGATTAGTGCTCTCGCCCTGAGAAGTTCAGAGCCGACTCCCATGGTGTATACGTAGTTTCCTCATAGCTAGAGCCCCACATGATGTATGTAGCAATGATGATGTGTAGACTCTATGGAAGGGAAAACATAGCCCATTTCTTGTTAGCATACATGCATATTATGAAGACAGTAGCACATGGGTATTTTTTTGATTGGGCCAAGATGTTGTCAGAAAATTTGATTAGAGAGATTACAGAATATCAATCACTGAAATCCAAGGGACAACCCACCCCATTTTTCATGCCGGCTTACATCATGGGCGTCGTCTATTTTATGACACCTTTTCCTCTGATGGGCTAGAACTGGACTCCTACTAGTGTCGAGCCCATACATGTTTATTATTCAAAACTTTGGGAAGATAAAGCCAAAGATTTCTTCTACGAAATCTGCAACTGGGTGGTGGTACCAATGCATACTGCTATAAATGGTTTCCCACCTCCTAGAATTCATGACGAAATAGTGGCTAATCTAGGCAAGATAGCTGACTGGTACATTGAGGAGCATTTCTCCTATATTAGGGTTTTTGGTTGTTCAGTTCCTCCATATGCTCTGCCTGAATTTTTACCAGATCGATTGGTGTGCCGCGAAGTAGCACATCAAACTGTGCATGGGGGGATTAGTAAGGAGATGAAAGAAGTACAGAAAAGGGTATGGCCCTCCTTCCCCCTACAGATTGGTACATTTTCTCTGCTGGATTTCAGGCATTTGAAAGTAGAGGCCATGGCCCTGGAAGAAATCAAGATGGTCAATATTGAATTCAAGAAGCACATTCCGTTGAAGATTGTAGGTAATCACATGGCCCTATTCAATTTGAAAATATATGAACATGAAGATTCTCCTCAGGATGAAGTATTCCGAAGAGCAAGGTCCTATCAGGAGGTCTTGAGTCGAGTTCAAGCTCTGGCTCTAGATAAATTGGTTGAGTTTTATAACTTCTAGAAGCATCGAAGAAATAGCCTTCCTAAAGTATTGCAAGGAGAGACCCTAATACCTCCAGCTACACAACAAGTTGAGACCCAGAGCTTGGAAACAGGGAGCTCTAGTAGAAAGGATGCTCAAGAAAGTTTGGAGAAGATTGAGGTTTTGAATAGGAAGGAAGACACCATGTTGACAAATCCACCAAGTGATCATGTTGAAACTCAGACTGAGGCCTTGATAAAACAGGGAGAAGAAAATCCATTGTTCACACTGGGAAAACCAGCTACTGACACAACCGGTAAGTAGCCATCCACTGAGATAGGTAGTCCTATCTAATCCATCATACCCTTACAGTTCAGTAGAGGGATCCTGAGTGTAGAAGTTGTATTCATAAAATATCTTATGCCTATTTCGACAAAAGAGATGCCTCCTTCGGAATTCTTCTTCAATAAGAAGAGAAGGGCGGTATTAAGAAGAGAAACACATCAAAGGGACGGTGTGACTATTAATAAGCACATGGTGCTATTGGATGGGCAGGCCCTAGAAGAAGAAGACTTCGCTACCGATGTTGCAGGCTCGTTGGGAGCTTTTGCAACAACAAACTAGTTTTCAGTGGGCAACCTGAAGGAGAAGTTGAAGAAGAAGGATCTGTTGGTGATCCAGTTGTAGGACAAAATAAAGACTGTAGAGCAAGAAGTCAGGAGCGAGATGACTAAAGTATTTGAGCAGACTAGAGCCCATGAAAGGCAGGAAATTCAACATCTCAAGATCATCCTTAATGAGATAAAGAAAGAGTCACAGGCAAGCATGGAATTGGTTAGACAACTAGAGGTGAAAATAAGCTTAATCGAAAAAGCAGCAGTGGATATATTATCTTTCCAAGCCCAAGCTTTAGAGATTCATGAGAAGCTGGGA
>JASDQU010209939.1:32096-48110 GCA_032191745.1 Picea mariana
TTCTTATCAGCGATTGTGTTCTCTGTATTGTGATGCTTGAAGCGGTTTCTCCCACTGTCATTGCCAACAAGAACGGATCTCAAAAGTAGGGTTTATGTTTTCCCTCATTGTTTACTTGACGGATTCACAACACCCCAATTCATCTGCTCTGTATGTTCGATAGACTGCAAATAGTTGACAGGAAAAGGGATCAATCTGCTGCCAGAAATTTCATGTGGAACAAAGCTATGAGAACTGTGAGAAGAACTAAGTCGTGAAGAGAGGAGGAGTTTGCGAACCCGTGTGAAGGAATTGAGATGTCGCATGGAGACTTGTGCATGCAGTCTGTTGGAGGTGTGTGACCTATTTTCTAGATGAAACCCTAGTCATCAGACGAAGAATCTGATTTTGAAGACAACCGAGAGTTGGGTATTGCAGAGAGCATTGAAACTGTGAGATTGGAGCTGGGATGCAACAGTAGTGTGGTTTACTTATTATTTTTGTATTTTACTCTACACTCCATTGCTATTAAGAGAGATTCATTGAGAATTCATGGTGAAGGACGTAATTGGTGTTTCCAAGCAGAGAGAGAAGAGGTGAGCCTGCGAGTTTGATCTTTATGCAGTGTTCTTTTCTTTTGGGTAAAAATTTTTGTGACTCAAAGTAATTTTACTTTGAGGGGGGCTGAATTTTTTCTTTTGGGTAAAATAATTTGCAAGTGCATTGTAAAGAGAAAATTTTGAAAGTTATCTGGAATTTGACTAGAGCCAAGTGAAAATCTCGGTCATTTTTCTCTTGCTTCAATGACTATACGAGGGTCAAGGCCAAGCCCTGATAGATTGTTTTTTGTGTGATGTGTGTGGTGTGTTTCTAATATTGATATAGGTTGCTTGATTCTTTTTGGTGCGAAGATTAAACACTACAATGTCGCAGTTAATTAATTTTTTATCTGACTCTGATAAACTTGAAGGCACAAAATCATACAAGACATGGAAACATCTCATTGAAAGCACCCTCATTTATAATGAACTTTGGTGTGATATATGTAATGAAGATACTAAGCCAAATAAACCTACAGATGCAGCCACGTTAGCAAAATGGGAAATTAAAAATGCCAAAGCATTAGCACTCATCAAATCTTCAGTTCATGATGAGATGTATGTCCACATTGAAAATACTATTGATGCATGGTCTGCTTTGAAATTTTTTAAGGATCTATTTGATACTCAGCCTGAATCAAAGAAAGTTGATCTTCAATTAAAGTTGCTCCAACAGAAATTGACTGAAGGAGGTGATGTACATGAATATATTTCCAAACTTAAGAACATTAAGCAGGAAATACTAAATGTTGGTTTTCAAGCAGTAGATGATAGTTTCATGACCACACTTTTAATTAATGGATTGCCTTCTTCCTATACACATTTTTTGGAAACTTTACAAGTAACTGGAAAGTTAGAAAACTAAGTGAAATGTTATCTCAACACAACAAAACTTTTGGAAAGAAAAATCAAGTTGGGGAAGATGTTTTTTTCACAGAAGCCAACACAAGTAAATCTTCAACTGATAGTTCTAGAAGCAGAGTAAGAGGACATTTTGTACAAGGTCATGGTCGAAGCCAAAGTAGGGAAAATAATTTTTTAGATAGGAGTAATTTTCAAGGAAAAGAAAACAGTCAAAGCAGAGGCTATTTTCAAGGCAGAGGAAACAGTTAAGGCAGAGGGTATTTTCAAGGAAGAGGAAATAGTCAAGGTAGAGGATATTTTCAAGGTAACATTCAAGGTAGAGAACAAACTCCAAACAAAGGTCAAAACAGAGGCAGAGGACAGAATTCAGGCAGAGGAAGATATTTAAGTCAAATTGTTTGTAGAAAATGTAACAAATTTGGTCATTATGCAGAAGATTGTCGAACTTACATTGATAAAATTTCCAAGTTTCATCAAAACATAGCACAATTTGCAAATGATCGAGATGATGATGGTTGAGAATATGTCTTTACCTCATCTTCAGTATTACAGATTTCCACCGATTTTCAAAGTGTTTATGAAGATGCTTGGATTTTATATTCAGGAGCATCTCAACACATGACTTTCAGACGTGACTTCTTTTGGAATTTTCAAGAATTCCATATTAATTATGTCTTTCTTGCAGATAATACCAAACATACTCCTTATGGAAAAGGTGTAGTTAAATTTTATTTACCTGATATTGGAGAAAGAATGATTTCAAATGTATGGTATGTACCAACCTTTAAAAATAATTTGTTGTCTTTAGTCACGATTTGACAAGCAGGACATCAGGTGATTATGGAAGATGGCTTAGTTAAGATTAATTCAGTCAAACAGAATATGAAAACAGTGATGACATGTTATGAAGATGAAAAACTGTTAAGGATGAAAGGGAAAGTTATTCCAAGAAATTCTGACTTTGCAGGAGAAGTAAGTATATGTATGTCACCTATAATATTGTGGCATGTGAGATATGGACATCTCAACTTTGAAAGTCTCTCTCAATTGAAAAAACAAGGGATGGTTAAGGGACTTCCAACTTTCAAAAAGGAAAATGAAAAATTTGAAGCATGCATTTATGGAAAACAAAGTCGAGAGAGTTTTCCAACAAGTTCATGGCGTGCAAATATGAGGTTGCAACTAGCTCATAGTGATGTTTGTGGACCACTACAAACTTCTTTTGGTGGTTGAAAATATTTTTTACTCTTTATTGATGATTTCAGTAGAATGAATTGGGTTTACTTCTTGAAGCAAAAGTCAAAAGTATTTGACAAGTTTAATATTTTTCGTCAACTTGTTGAAAACGAAGTTAAAGAAGAGATAGGCACTCTCAGGACAGGGAACGGAGGGGAATTCACTTCTAATGAATTCAAAACTTATTGTATAAATAATGGGATAATAAGACATCTTACAAATTTCTACACTCCTCAGCGAAATGGAGTCATAGAAAGAATGAATCACACCTTGTTAGGAATGGCAAGATCCATGTTAACCTTTAGAAAGTTAAGTCCTACATATTGGGCAGAAGCAATCCATACAGCTATCTACTCAAGGAACAAATCTCCAACTGCTTCTTTGGATGGAATCACACCTTATGAAGCATGGTTTGGTTTCAAACCTAGAGTTAAACATCTAAGAGTTTTTGGATCATTATGTTATGCCTTAGTTCCGAAAGAAAAAAGAACTAAGCTTGACTCAAGAAGCTTGAAATGCATAATGATTGGGTATTCTGATGAGAAGAAAGAGTATTGAATTTTGTCCAATGGAAAATTTATTGTGAGAAGGGATGTAGTTTTTGATGAAACTAAAAGTAAGAGTGTTGAATAAATAGAAAGTCTTCTTCAAAAGTTAGAAACTAAAGGAAATCAAAGAAAAGGAAAAATAAAAAGTCAACCAAATTCACAAAATTGGTATGAACTTGATTTTCCTTCATCTGAAGATGATACATTCAGTCCATTTACCTCAACAACACCATATGGGTCTTCCAGCAGTTCATCAGAATCTCCTAGCAGTGACAATTCATCTGACAATGATTCTCCACCTCCAGAATATTCAACTGATTGACGAACATCAGTTTACATTAATCCAATTTACAATATTGGTAATTCATATCCCCAAACAAGTGAATATCAACTACCAAAATGGGCAGTTCAACTTTTGAAAGATGTAAGGCCCGATGAGTAGAATAAAACAAGAACAAGGGGATCGCACAACAGTGAAGGAAATTTTCCCTTGGTAGAAAATGATTTTACTGAACCTTCCACATACAAAGAAGAATTAAAACATAAAGAATGACAACAGGCTATGATTGAAGAGTATCAAGCAGTACTTTATAACAACACTTGGAAACTTGTTGATTGTCCTACAAGTGTTCAACCTATCGGATGCAAATGGATTTATAGAATTAAATACAACCAATATGGAAAAATTGACAAGTATAAATCTAGACTTGTGGCTAAAGGTTTTTCACAGCAGGAAGGCATTGATTATGAGGAAACTTGTGCTTCTATATCTAAATGGAATACCATCCAATTAACACTTGCATTGGCTGCTCAGAAAGGTTGGAAAGTTCATCAAATGGATGTAAAAAGTTATTTTCTCAAGGAAGACTTATAGGAAGATGTATATATGCAACAACCACCAGGTTTTGAAATTGAAGGACATGAACATAAAGTCTGCAAATTAATTAAGGCTTTATATAGGTTAAAGCAAGCTCCCCGAACTTGGTATACCAAAATGGATGAATACCTTAGGAAAGTTGGTTTTCAACGAAGTGAATCTGATGATACTTTGTATATCCATCAACAGGGTCCATATATGATGATTCTTGTTATGTATGTAGATGATTTGATCATTACAAGAAACAATGATGATCATATTGCATAGGTGAAAAAGGAGTTACATGCAAGTTTTAAGATGACTGATTTGGGACTACTTCACTACTATCTTGGAATTGAAGTATTCCAACATCCACATCGTATTTTCATTTCTCAGAGTAAGTATTCAGCAGAAATTCTTCAGCAATTTGGAATGCAGGATTGCAAACCATCTCTTACCCCTATGGAACAACACTTGAAACTTTCAAAATTTGAAGGGGGGGAAATGGTAGACAACACTACTTATAGACATTTAATTGGCATCTTGATTTATTTGACAAACACTCGAGCAGATCTATCTTATGCAGTCAGTATTATTTCACGCTTTATGCATCAACAACGGGACAACCGCTAGAATGAAACCAAAAGAGTTCTTCGATATATCCAAGGAACAAAAGATTTTGGTCTTCTTTACAAAAAGAATAAAAAAATTGTACTTGGTGGATTTTCAGATGTCGACTTTGCCGGAAGTATTGATGATAGAGCATCAACATCAGGTTCTTTAATGAACATGGGTTCAACAACAGTGTCTTGGAGTTGTAAGAAACAAGCTACAGTTGCCACTTCTACAGAAGAAGCAAAATACATATTAGCATGGGAAGAAACATGTGAAATTGTTTGGTTACGCAGAGTTTTGCAGGACTTGGGCATTTCTCAAATAGAAGCTACATCATTATTCACTGACAGCCAGTCAACCATTAAGATTGCCAAAAATCCAGTTTTTCATTCAAAGACAAATCATGTGGACACCAAATATCATCATATCAGATCACTCATTGCAAATGATGCAATCAAGCCAATTTATTGTCCTTCAGAAGATCAGATCTCTGACATTTTCACAAAACCTCTTGGCAGAATAAAATTTACTAAGTTGAGGGATGTACTTGGTATCTGTTGTAATGTATATTTGGAGATAACAAGTCTGTGCATTTTCTGTGACAGGTAACACAGTGCTGGGTTTACTACTCTCATGGCTTCGCGAAAAATAGTTAAAGGGAATTGTGATGGTTCGAGCCAGAAAACAGATGGATTTTTCGACACTTCGCCCATAATCATAGACACCATTAAACCCGGGACGCAGGTATTCAATATTCTACAGCATGAATTGGTCAACTTCCCAGACGATTCAGGTGATGAGGAGACGGAGACCCCGGATACCAAATACAAAATTGTTTCCCAATCAGAGCTACATAAGATAGCAATGAGGCCTAGTCTCCTGCCTTACAATGACATGACTTGATGGGCACTGGAAAACGTCGATATCTTGATCAAGACCATCTTCAATTCACAAAAGATCGTAATTGGATCTTTTCGGCCAGAACATCTACAGGTAATGTACAAATTGTCTCCAACACCCAATTTCGTTTATAATTTCGACTTCCTAAGGAACTTTGACAAGAAGGAATGTGCCCAATATGGGAGAAACTTGCCCGACTTAATTAAGGATTGGTTCTTTCGCCCTAAGAAGTTCAGATCCGACTCCAATGGCGTATACGTAGTTTCCTCACAACTAGAGCCCCACATGATGTATGTAGCAATGATGATGTGTAGACTCTATGGAAGGGAAAACATAGCCCATTTCTTGTTAGCATGCATGCATATTATAAAGACAATAGCACATGGGTATTCTTTTGATTGGGCCAAGATGTTGTCAGAAAATTTGATTAGAGAGATTACAGAATATCAATCATTGAAATCCAAGGGACAACCCACCCCATTTTTCATGTCGGCTTACATCATGGACGTCGTCTGTTTTATGACACCTTTTCCTCTGATGGGCTGGAACTGGACTCCAACTAGTGTCGAGCCCATACATGTTTATTATTCAAAACTTTGGGAAGATAAAGCCAAAGATTTCTTCTAAGAAATCTGCAACTGGGTGGTGGTACCGATGCATACCGCTATAAATGGTTTCCCACCTCCTAGGATTCACGACGAAATAATGGCTAATCTAGGCAAGATAGCTGACTAGTACATTGAGGAGCATTTCTCCTATATTAGGGTTTTTGGTTGTTCAGTTCCTCCATATGCTCTGCCTGAATTTTTACCAGATCGTTTGGTGTGCCGCGAAGTAGCACATCAAATTGTGCATGGGGGAATTAGTAAGGAGATGAAAGAAGTACAGAAAATGGTATGGCCCTCCTTCCCCCTACAGATTGGTACATTTTCTCTGTTGGATTTCAGGCATTCGAAAGTAGAGGCCATGGCCCTGGAAGAAATCAAGCTGGTCAATATTGAATTCAAGAAGCACGTTCCGTTGAAGATTGTAGGTAATCACATGGCCCTATTCAATTTGAAAATATATGAACATGAAGATTCTCCTCAGGACGAAGTATTCCGAAGAGCAAGGTCCTATCAGGAGGTCTTGAGTCGAGTTCAAGCTCTAGCTCTAGATAAATTGGTTGAGTTTAATAACTTCCAGAAGCATCGAAGAAATAGCCTTCCTAAAGTATTGCAAGGAGAGACCCTAATACCTCTAGCTACACAACAAGTTGAGACCCAGAGCTTGGAAACAGGGAGCTCCAGTAGAAAGGATGCTCAAGAAAGTTTGGAGAAGACTAAGGTTTTGAATAGGAAGGAAGACACCATGTTGACAGATCCACCAAGTGATCATGCTGAAACTTAGACTGAGGCCTTGATAAAATAGGGAGAAGAAAATCCATTGTCCACACTGGGAAAACCAACTACTGACACAACCGGTAAGAATCCATCCACTGAGATAGGCAGTCCTATCTAATCCATCATACCCTTACAGTTTAGTAGAGGGATCCTGAGTACAAAAGTTGTATTCATAAAATATATTATGCCTATTTCGGTAGAAGAGATGCCTCCTTCAGAATTCTTCTTCAGTAAGAAGAGAAGGGTGGTATTAAAAAGAGAAACACATCAAAGGGACGGTGTGACTATTAATAAGCACATGGTGCTATTGGATGGTTAGGCCCTAGAAGAAGAAGACTTCGCTACCGATGTTGCAGGCTCGTTGGGAGCTTTTGCAACAACAAACCAGTTTTCAGTGGGCAACCTGAAGGAGAAGTTGAAGAAGAAGGATCTGTTGGTGATCCGGTTGCAAGACAAAATAAAGACTGTAGAGCAAGAAGTCAGTAGCGAGATGACTAAAGTATTTGAGCAGACTAGAGCCCATGAAAGGTAGGAAATTCAACAGCTCAAGATCAACCTTGATGAGATACAGAAAGAGTCACAGGCAATCATGGAATTGGTCAGACAACTGCAGGTGAAAATGAGCTTAATCGAAAAAGAAGCAATGGATATATTATCTTTCCAAGCCCAAGCTTTAGAGATTCATGAGAAGCTGGGATCAACCCAGTGATGCCTCTTGACTAAAATAGAAAGTGTTCAAGATTATTAATGATTGGCAGAACACTCTTTAGAAAATATTTGCATAAAAGAGAAGGAGGCCACTGCAGCTAGAGTTACATTCCAGGAGGTTGTCTTGTCAGCAGCAAAGGAGGAGGTTACTAGGGTCACCAGATTGTCCCTCTCAGAAAAAACCCGAGGAGATATAATACTTAAGACTTAGGAGGCTAATATAGTTGAAAGTAAAAGATTGGCCAGGGAGGTGAAAAAGGCTTTTGAAGAAGCTTTTTATGCTCTTGAAAAAGAATCATTGTACATGGGAAGAGATAATATCTCTGGAGACCTGGGACAGATTGATATGACAAAAAATCAATCTAATTTCAAGGAAAGTATGGAGGAAGCCTGGGCCGAAATTTTACAATTGAAACAGGTTGATCTTACTCTGATAAATAAATGGATAGTCAACCCTAGCTTAAGACTACAATCTTTATCTCTAGAAGCTAGCAGGATGGAAGATAAGCTGTCTCATATANAGGCTGGTGGTGCAATTTTTGAGCAAATGTGTTAAATGTATTGAGCCAGGAAAAGGCAACACCTCCAAAAACCAATGAGATAGCCTGTACACATCATCTGTACAGATCATGATTAGAGATTGTTTGTCTCTGAGCTAGATAACAAGAAGGAAAAACGTCTCCGCTAGCCTGATGAAGAGACAGAAGAGATGCAAGTGAAACGTTTAAAATTTCACATTTTGTAATTTTTACTATTTTAGAAATAAGGAGAATTCCAACGGCTTAGGGTTGAGAACCTTTTGTATAAATACATATTTCAAAGATTGAAAAAAGGTTGCTTCTTGTCGTATTGTAACTAAGAAAACTCATCCTTTGTGAGTATTAATACAAGTGCAGACAAAGATTCCAAATTTTCTGCAGTTTGAGTTATCTGCCCTTCTTGTATTCCATATCTCCAGTTTTCTTTATGTTACTCCTTGATAAGTGAATGATTGCAACTTAGGACAAGATCCATTGTAATCAAATTTTATTTAGTTATTTGATAAGCACACAGTTTTTCCTCTGTACTTTCTATTAGCAAATACAAGACCTACAAGCTACTTGGATCACTATATCATATATCCTTTCATGGGTGCACTCTACATTTTCTTCTATTGTAAACAAGGTAAGCTTCATCTGTCATTGATACCTTATTTTGTTTAAACAGTTTTTTAATTTTCTCCCTCATTATTCAACTTGATTAATTGACTCAGACGACAAAACACAGCCTCTGTTCTGTTCAACTATTAATTTCATTTGAGGATTTAATTCTTACACAACTAACGGAAGAAAAAACACCTTTAAAAACATTTCTTAAATTTCTTATGCCTGACATTATTCTTTGAAGCCTTAAGTTTAATCTCATGAACAACAGACCTCAAATTTCAAATTACCTATAAAAACTTTTGAGTATCAGTTTCGAGGCTATTAACATGTTCAAGTATACTGCAACTAGACCTGTCAACAATTTGTTCACATTATAATTTACGGTTTCTGAATTCATGCTTTACAACAAATGATGGAAAAATAGGCATAACAAAGTATATTTTGGCTAACATGTTGATAAGTAAGCAGATTCCTATCAATCACATACATTTTACTGCCAGCTTGAATAATCTTCTTCATTTGACTGTCACGAGGGCTCNATATATATATATATATATATATATATATATATATATATATATATATATATATATATTTAATATGTTTTTCCGTTGAACGTATCCTCAATTAACATTAACCCTAAACCATCGACAACTGAGCACTGATTCTAATTACATAAACCGTCAACAATGAATACATTCCATACCTCGTCCTCTCAGTTGAAATTTAACTCTCTACGAATTGACATTGTGTAAACCTAAATTGTTCGTGGTTATACATCAAAAACCTAAATCGAAAATCGAACTGGTAAACAATAAATGAAAATTCTAAATAGTTCTCGAAAATCGAACTGGTAAACAATAATTACTCATTCTCTAATTCTGTCCGTGCAAGAAATAACCATGGCAATATATGGTCACATAAAGGTGGAGTAATAGAAAGGCGCCCATAATATGAAACCCCCTCCAGCCGGATGCCAACTACCATCCATCCGAAAAAGAAATAGGTGTAAAATAAATAATTGAGGAAGTGGAAGTGGATATAGTGAGCTTTGACACCTGTCTTACATCGATATTTTCCATTCATCTGTAAAAGAAAATAATTAGGTGAGGTATTTAAACGTGGAAAGATATTACCTTAATCACATACTCCATTGCTAATTACATAAATGTGACAATCAATTGGACAAGATGGTAAATTTTTAATCAGATTAAGTAAATGTGAAAAAGTAAACATAGAAACGTTCGCCTTCATAAAAGAAAGGAAGTTAATATTTTGAATGGGACCTAAAATTCTACTTTCTTCAAATGAAGTCCAATGAGGTTGGAACCACTAGGAAACATCCTAAAACAATTAATGGTAATGTTAAAAATTTAAGTAAAATGATGAAACTAAAAGATAGAGGAGAATCTTTCATTTTCATCCTTTTTACTTTAAGAATTTAATATTATCATTAATTACTATGGTGGATGAAGTGGAGGGGTGAGGACCTTGTTTTCTTTCCAAACCCTTTTTTGCAAAATGATAAAATAAAAATAAAAAATTGACTTTATTTCCATCCGTGTCCGTGTCTTGGACGATTTTCTCGATCATCTCATGATATTAACATGATATTTATGATAATACCACAATACTATTTCAGTACAACAATATTGCGATATTATTAAGCAATAATTTTATGATATTATTGAGAAATAATATCACCAACACCTAAAACGACGATCATATTGCGATGTTAGTGATATTATCACAATGTTGGCGGTCTATCCGGTGCTTTCGGATGCTGGCAGAATTGGTTCTGTATGACTGATTCCCTCTTTGACTGTTTAGATTGAACTGGTCATTCCCCGGTTGGTGGGCTTTCCGGGCTCTCGATTAATGGCAGCTTTGCTTTTGTAAATACATTTATACATTTTATAAATGGGAGTAATTTTCACTTGGAAAAAAAGATATTATCACAATGTTGGTAATATTCGATGTTAGTGATATTATCACAATGTTGGTAATATTCGATGTTAGTGATATTATCACAATGTTAGTAATATTGGTTTAAACATTGAAAAACCAAACAAGGTTTTCATGTATTTTTTAAATATAAGACTGTCATGTAGCGTTTGTGTTATATAGTGGAGGGTGTAGGTATGTGTATATTTTAGTTTTGATCTTTTAAAAGTATTGAATTACATTGTATATAAATTGTAAATGTGTAATTCTTATAATGGATGTTTAATTATGTGAGTTTAATTGAATAACTTTATAACGTAAATATGTTTTGTTATATGTTTTGTTATGAATTTATATTGTAAAGTTCAAAGTCCAGAGTCAATTTAAAAATAATATATATATATATATATATATATATATATATATATATATATATATATATATATATATTAATGGTGTGGTTGAGTTATCATGATGCATTGTATATAATGAGCTTGTGTAATAAGTAGATTCTTGGAATCATTGTAATTGGAATGCCTACTCATTGAAGATTTCAAGAACACTCACTCACTTTAAGAATGCACACTTTCCTATTTGAATTGTTTTGGTTATTGCCAAACTTCTATGCACGCCTCCATGTTTCCCTTCCTTTAGATTTGAATTGTATTCTACCAATGTTAAAATGAACACACGATTCTTTGTTTCTTTTTTTTAAATAAATTTGTTCTTTTCCAACTAGATTTGATGTGGAAAGACATATTTTTTTTTTAATAAATCTATTCTTCTCCTGCCTAGATTTGATGTGGACAAGCATGAAGGAGGTTAGCATCATTAACATTCAACATTTCCCTTAGTTTTTTCGGTCAGGTGCTCTTAGCATTTTCTTTGATCTCAGGAGTTGTGCCTTTACCTGATGACGGAGGATAAGATGTCCCTTAGGCTTCTAGATCCCTTAGAAGAGTTTAGGTGGCATTGAATTGTCGTTGTTGGGAGATTCCATGACGGAAGCTGATGTTAGCGCACTTATGAGTGCGACTGATGAGGAGGCTTGGAGGAATGTAGGTTTATTTAATCTTCCTACAAAGGTACCAACTAAATCACTTATACCAACCTCGAAACTTATTGCCTTGACGCAAACGCCTCACTCTGATTTGACTAGGTGGGGGGTGAACTTGGCTATCCCTTCATCGAATGTTGTTTTTAACACTATTGCTGGGATTTCTAGACCAAGAGTGGAAGATTACCAGGATAGTAGGAAGGTCGTCAGTGGATGTTACCAGTCTCAAAGTGATAAACCTTCCTCTGTAGCGAAGTCTGCTCCTCGGAGGAAGTCTGGTGCAAAAACCTGGATCCCCAACCACTCTACATGCAAGATGGTTTTGGGGGATGACTTAGGTTTAGAAGAGGTGGTATGTCTGGCACTAAACGCATTGGTGGGTCACTTGTCTTATCGCTCCCGGTGTAACACGCCTATTACAAAGTGGGTTCGAAGGTTCTGGGTTCCATTGCTAGGGTATGAGCCGAACATATTTTATCTCCCGAGAGGTTGGTTTGGCTTTAAGTTTACTTTGTCGGAGTATTCTTTAAAAAATATGGATAAACTATGGATTTTTTATGAGGGGAGCTTGATGCTCAAGCGCTGGAGGTTCAGTTTCGACCCTGTGAATGACTATTTTTAATACAGGCACCTAGGGGTCCTGCTCCCTGGTTTACCTTTAAATATTTGGAATGAGAAATCCATGACTACAATTGGTAATTCACTATGATGGTTCTTTAAAGTTGATGAACTGGCGCTGAGTGCTCTTGAAAGAAGGATGGGGAAGATCCTTGTTGCACTGGATATTCATTCTGGTCTTTTGGGGACCATTGATATACAGTGGCGTGGTCACACTATCTTCCAAATGTTGGATTACATGGGTTTACCGTCTCAGTGTACTTTATGTCGTAAAACAGGCCACCTGAGAAGCGACTATCAGGGTTTTTCAGAGGAGGAGGAATTGGAAAACTCTCGACTCTGGAAGGAGTACTATTGTGATTCGTCGAGTGTTGACTCTTTTGTTCAAGCCACTTCCAGTACTGGTTTTGTGGATCCTCCAAGTCTAGCAGCTATGGATACGATCACAGGTAAGTTAAAAGCACTATGTCCTTCATTCTATTTTACTCTTTCGGCCTGGGAAAGGAATTCTCTGGACACCAACACTCCCTTGGTGGTTGGTATAGCACCTCCATAGCCTCCTCCCCCAAAAAAGTTTAGAGAAGGTTCCTCCTCCTGTGACACTATTCCCCAACTTTTTGTGAGGGAAAAGTCAGACTGTATTCTAGAGATGGTGAACCCTTCCCCATTAGAGGTAAGAATAAATTATGTCTCTCCTTCTGACAACTTGTCTCCTTCTAGGGGCTTATAGATTGTGGATGATGTAGATATTTTGGGGACTAGGGATGGGACCTGTGAGGAGGAAAGGTATTTTTTCCTATTGTCGGGTTACAGAGAGTCGAATCCTGGTGAGTGCTCCTTGGGGGAGACTCTGGAGTCCCTAGTTCCGCTAAACAGAGAGGTTGAAACCCCGCTCTCGATTCCCACCTTTCAAGGGAGAAATATTATTAATTCCATTGTTTCTAGACACTCAAGGCAATTAAAAAAGTCTGGGAGGGATTTGGGATCCGATGTCTCCTAGTCAAAGGGCCTGGGTTTTCAGACCTCCCCCATTAAAAAGTGGAGTGCATGTAAGAAATCCATTGATTCACTTCCTATTATTGACAAGTTTCCCTTTCTACTTCTGTTATTGACAATGGGGCGCTTAGAGGCATGAAATCCCTTGCTAGGGATAAACCATGATTTTACTTTCCCTAAATATCAAAGGGTTGGGGGGCACCCTGAAAGCTGCCTCCATGCATAGATTGTTGCGTAAGACAAATCCTGACATTATTTTCTTACAGGAAAAACTTGTGGATGAACAGAAAGCAAGATTGTTTATGTTATCCTTTTTCCCTAGTTGGTTATCTTGTGCGGTTAGTTCTGGTGGAAATTCTGGTGGGTTATTGGTAACGTGGGGTCCAAATAAGCTAGTTTTGGATCCTTTTCTCTGTTGTGGAGGTATTTTTCTGACCGGTACTTCTTTGGAGAATAACAAACAAATTAATCTTCTCAATGTTTATGGGCCTTGTAGCAAGAGGAAATCGTTTTGGGAGCAGGTGGACTCTATAGGTTTGTTGGCTTCTAATAATTTGATTGTTGCAGGGGATTTAAATCTTACTACTAGAGCGGATGAGGTCTGGGGAGCTTTGGCACATCTGGACAAATTGGCAGGATTCTTTAAAGACTTGATCCAGGAAAATCACTTAGTGGATTTGCTTCTAGATGTATTGGTCTCGACTTGGAGAAATGGCAGAGCAGGGGTTGACTATATTGCAAAAAGGTTGGATCGTACTTTGGTATCAGAGAATGTTTTAAGTCAAGTGGGTCGATTTAGATCCTGGTTGGAGTGCCCTTATATCTCAGATCATGCTCCAATGGTTTCTCAATTTGAATTTCAGCAGTTTCCCTCAGCCTACCCTTTTAAACTAAATTCATCTTAGTTGATGGAGGCAAAGTTTATTGAAATTGTTAAAGAGGTTTGGATGGATCAAGGTTTTATGGTGGAATATGATATTCAACTTAGATTTGTGTGGATATTGAAAGTGATAAAAAACAAGAAGCAAATCTTGGGCTCGACTCCAGAGAAGTGATAAACTCTTCAGATTAGAAATGATGGAGGAGGAGTTGTGTGCAACATTCTCATCGATTTCGAGGGATGGGAGGGACTCGATACTTGACCACCACATTAAAAATATGGAGGAAAAATTTATTTCTTTACTTTTCCTTGATGAAGAAATCTGGAGACAAAGGAGCAGAGCAACCTGGATAAAACGCGATGATCAAAATACAAGTTTTTTTCATAATTTTTCCAATGCTAGAAGGAATAAAAAACATATTTGGGAGATTATGGATGAGGATGGTCAATATCACAGGGGGCAAGAGACTCTTAAAAGAGAAGCAAAAAGACATTTCAAAGGCTTGTTTGAAATCGATGATCCCCCCTCCCCTGTGGATCAAGCTTATATTGACAGTCTCTTTCCTCGTTTTGTAAATGAGGAGGATAATTCTCTCTTTGATCGTCCATGCACTAAGTCAGAGATTTGGGAGGTCTTAAAGCAATTTTCCAAAGATAAAAGTCCAGGCTCTCATGGCTGGATGGTTGAATTTTTTACCCAGTTCTTCGAATTTCTTGGTGATGATTTGTTGGAGCTTGTGGAGGATTCTAGGATCAGAGGAAAGGTCCAAAGCTCACTAAAATCTAATTTTTTAGCACTAATTCCAAAGGAAAACAAGCCTACGACTTTTGGAGACTACATACCCATCGCGCTATGAAACTTATGTTACACACTGATGGTGAAGGTGATAGAAAATAGATTAAATTCCATCCTCTTGAGGTCATTGTCGAATGAACAACTTGGTTTCTTAAAAGGCAGGCAGATTTTGGATGCTATAGGGATGACGCAAGAATGTATACCCAGTATAAAAATGAAAAAGATTAAGACTCTTATATTAAAGCTGGACTTAAAGAAAGCAGACGACTGTGTAAACAGGGACTTCCTAAGATTTATTCTAATACAAACAAGGTTCAGTTTTCCCTCTATAAACTGGATCATGAGTTGTGTTGTTAGTTATTCATTCGATGTACTTATAAATGGAGAGGCCTCTTCTTTCTTTCAGAGTGATCATGTTCTAAGGAAAGCTTGTCCATTGTCACCTTTATTGTCCATTGTTGTTATGGAAAGTTTTAGCCTGATGCTGAAAAAAGGCCAGAATGAGGGAAGTTTGATGGGGGTGAAGGTATCCAAGATTGTCAAAGTTCTCCATTTATTTTTTGTGGATGACATCCTCATCATGAAAAAGGCCTCTCTATAAGAGTGATTGGAGATAAATACTTTTTTGAAGTTGTTATGTTGCTCTTTGGGATTGAAATTAAATCTTTGCAAATATACATTTCACCATTCGGGTATCCAAGGGGAGTTATTGGACAACTTTAAAGAAGCCTTTACCTTTAATTTTTTCGATCTAGCTGAAGGCTTTAGATACTTGAGATACTTTTTAAAAGATGAGAAACCAAAGTTTGATGATTGGAGATGGCTCCTATCAAAACTCGAATGCAAGATTGGGCACTGGTGTAATAGGTGGTTATCCCTAGGGGGCCATTG
>JASDQU010209940.1:9643-25945 GCA_032191745.1 Picea mariana
CTCCAAGTAGATTCCTTAGAATCATCTTCTAGGTCACTTAATCCACTTCCAGGTCACCCACTTTCCATAATTAGGAAATTCTCCATTTAAATATTCATCTTTAACTTTGTCACTTTTCTTTAACATTTAAATAATAATTTCTTCTTTGCAAGCTCTTTGATTTCTTTGACCTTTTGGGGCTTCAGGCCTACATATGAGGGTCCTTCATCTTCGTAGGGCCATAAATCTCAAACCATGAGGATTTATGTGACCTTCCACATACCACTGAAAATGGCATGGCAAGCACTATCCATATAGGATAGTTTCATCGACAAATTCATTGATATTCATCTCATTATTTAACATATAAGCATGTGTTCTCCAACTATACTTCTCAGATAACTTAACCATAAAGCGTCTTCTCGTGAGGGATTTCACCATAAGGGGACCACTTTGGAGTTCATCCATTTGTACACATTATCAACCATGATAAGACAATAATGATTCATCTTTATATCAATCCAACAATGCATCAGATACCAATGAAACACATCGATCCATCTTCATCTATGCATCATATCGATGACATCATATGACTATGAATTCAATCCATTTATATCAAGGATAATACATACTTCATCAATATGCATCAATCAACATCAATCATTTGACATCAAACCTTTGGACTTTGACATCATTCAATCATGATTTGGCATCAATCAATTCCTTGACATCCATCCTTTGACAACAATCAATCAATCATCCTTTGGCATCACCTTTGACAAAAATCAATCATTTATCCTTTGGAATCAATCAAACAATCAATCCCTTGACATCAATCAATCACTTGAGATCAATTAATTAAACCTTTGGAATCAATGACAACATGATCCAACAATCTACCCCTTTGGCATTGATGGAAATACCAACATTGATGTCAACACCAAATATTGATGTCAACATGTAGACAAGACATGTCCTATATCAATAGTCATTAATCACATCAATGTGACTATCTCTCTCCATCAATAATCATCAATCACATCAATGTGAAAATCTCTCCCCCTTTGACATCAATGGCAAAGGGTCATTTTCCCCTTGGGGATGCTCCCCCTACTTGAACTCTCCTTGGGCATGCTCCCCCTGTCTGAATGTCTTTGATGGTCCTCTTAAAAATATATTTCCTTTTGAAGAAGGGATATCACTCTGATGTAATGTTGAAGATACATTGCTCATGCTCCCCCTGTGATCATCCCTCCCCCTAGAATTATGCCTCTGTGCTCTTTCTTCAAATATAGGGCTCTTTCCTCCCGGAATCACGGGAAGAATAATGACTCCCCCTATGGGTATGTCTCCCCCTATCATATCTGCAATATGAACAATATGCTTCTGTTGCAAATGCTATTACTCAATTGGATCATAGAACAATTGTTCTTTCTATGATGATCCTTGGACTTGTCCATGCATAAAACTTGTTCCATACCACACATCATAAAGAAAAATATATGTCAATGAATGAACAAATACATCATGTACCAAAACATGTACGAATAGTATACCAATCATATACCTCCATCAACAAGCCAACCATGTGCATCGACCAACATGACAAACAAGTGTCATATGTCTCCATCATGAACCAAGTATCACAATCATGTATCTCAATCTTTACTATATCATCCAATATCTCATGTACCAAGGTATATGATAATGAAGACATACCAATGGTGTACTTTTAGCCAAGTAATACCATCCAAACATATACCATCTATGAGTGTACCAAACATGTACATCAATATGATCATCAATGTTGTACAACATGATCACCTCCTCATCTCACCAACTACATGTTTGAAGATGTAGTCCAAGCAAGTGCCAAATGAATGCATCAATATATCCATCAAATATGCTTCTAATAATACATCATAAGATATATCAATCAAACTCAAATATGTACCATCCATGTACCCCAACATATCAACCTCAATCCTCCATTCACTACAACAAATACTAAGCATCCAACAATACATGTACTAGTAGTGTGCTTCAATAGATCAATGGAATCTCTATCTAGCATCATCAAGATATATAACATAACCAAGGTACCATAACTTCACTATCATAACCAACATTGTTCTTCAACATAAAATGCCTCAATCCATACTCATGGGTTAGTGCCATGCATCCAAGATATCCTTTCATTTTATATAATCAATTTACATAGTCCAATATGTAATCATAAAAACCTGCAGCAAATAATGTCATAACCTGCAATAAAATATGTCATACCCTGCAACACAGAGTTATACCATCACATCAAGTTGTAACCCATTGTGCATAGTCTTTTTACCAAGGCTTTACCACATATATGTGGCATGTTGCACAAACAACTCACATATGTACGCGATCTATTCAAGGTTAGTCTGCGTATGTACGTGATTGTTACCACTATCACCCACGTATACTTCAGTAGATGACTTACTTGATCTTCCCTTAAGGCTTACATTCTACTTTGGTTGTTCAGTCTTCTTCACCCACTTCTGAAGGTGTCTCTGCTTCTCAAAACTTGATCTCTAGGCTTCCATATTTTCAAATATTGCTCCCTTCCTTACTTCATTCCTTCTTCTAGTCATCCTATATGAATTCCTCATCATGGAATTTCTTCTTGTGTTCCCGCAATCCTGGGATTTGTGGTCAAATCCACTACACCTGTAGCATCTTATGTCGTGACAGTGAACAACAATGTGTCCAAATTGATCACATCTCCAACACCTTATAGTGTTATAAAATATTCCATTATCTCTCCTTGCATAATATCTACATTCCAAAGCCTTGTGACCATATTCATTACATGAATAACATTGACCATGAAAATTATTTGCCTACCTTTCCTTTGGTGTCCATCTTATTTGAGGTGTAAAGGTGGCTTATTGATGTCTTCCTTGCTTTGTTATTTTGAAACTTTCTTTTCCTTGTACATATAGTTGACTTGCAACATTATCTTCATCCTTTGATACTGAGGAACTTACCTCATTCTTATTTTAGGTTCTTTCTTCAACATGTATAGCTTATTTCTTGTATCCAAGACCTTATTTATAATTTGATCATTTTTGAATTTCCAAGATCCCATTCACTATTTGTGAGCTATTCAATAATTTGTTTGACTTATCTACTTTCTTTCTAAGATCAACAACTTCAGCTTCTAACTTATGACATGACTCTTCCTTTTCATTTACTTGATTCTTCAATAATTCCTCTACCCTTTTGGTTTATTCAATTTGGGTCTTGAGATGGACAATAATTTCAAAACTTTTGCTAATCTCATCATCTACCTTCTTATCTTCTTTTTCATTATTTAGTCTTGCGATCTCTTCTTCCTTTTCTTCTAATTTAGTCTTATTACTCTCTTTTTGGTCTTTGAGCATTTCCTTTAACTTCAAGATGTGCCTTTGACTCTTCTTAAGAAACGTTTTAGTGTTATCGGAAAGATATCTATAGTCTATGTAATAATGGTCATTGTCGTATTCATATAGACCCTCTTCAACTTTGTTTTGAAGTTATGATAGTTCTTCTTCTATTCTTTCCATAGGATAACTACCATCAAACTCAACACAAACTATTTCTATATTTTCTTCTTCACTTGTAGAGAAAAAATCAACATCATCACATTTTGAATTATTGCAATCAAGGGTTTGTGGAGATTCTTTACCTTCGTTTGAAATGTCTTCAAGATCTTACTCTTTTCCAACATCATCATGTAATTATTTGCCTTCATTTGTCCTGATGGAGTTTTCTTTACTATATTCCTTCTTACATTGGTATGTCTCCTCTAGATTTAGCCATAGATCCTTGGCAAAAGTGCATTGTCCCATGCTCTCTTTGATAGGGCTTGAGAGTCCACTAAGAATGGTCTTGAGAGCCAATGCATCATTCTTCTTTCCTTCCCTTTGAGCTGCAAACCTTGACTTTTTCTTCAAAGAAATTGATCCACCAATGGTTTCCTTCCAAATACCCGCTCCCATATCTTTCAAATGCACTCTCATATATATTCTCCATGTAGAATAATTTTCCTCATCAAGGATTGAAACTTCATCATCCATTTCTGTGTCTATAGATCTATTTCAAGCATGTTAAATCTTATAGTGAAGGCTCTCTTTGATACCAATTGTTGGACACACCGACTACAGTGAGAGGTGGGGGTGAACAATGTATGGCTCTTTTTCCCAAAACTTCCCCTTCACAAAATTCATAAGTTAGCAATCACCATTTACTCATTACTTATCCTTGTCATTTATAATCTGTTAAATGTGAACATATATCAACAATATATATCAACAATATATCATCAACAAATCATCACCACAAGGAACACAAGGAACATAAGATGTATGTACAATTTTCTTTTTATTACGGACTACAATCCTTGGGTTTATCAGCAACAACTTAATACAATACAACTCTACAAGAGCACCAACTCTATAATGCAAAACTCAACTTACATCCTCAACACCAATTGAGATGAGGCAAAAATCCTCAATAGATATCAATCTGTCAATAGGTATGCAACCTCTCGGTACTGCAACACACATAAGTGTGTGCCCTACCATTAGTACAAATCGTGTATGTATGTGACCAGTATATACTGCAAACTACATATCACTTCTGAGTAATTAGGGTTTTCTTTTCAAGATCAACCCAGATCATCTGCAACCTTCAATCACATTCTCATATGTCTTTCATTGTCCAGTATGACCCATAACCAGTCACAACACATCCAAGCTCTCCAACAAATAACTCATGCTTCTCAAATATACAATATGAATGTTAATCGTCATGCATAAGTAACGAGTATACTATAGTAATTATATCAATATTGAATCGTAAGAGTGTTTCTCACTCCATCAACCAACACAAATCACATCACAACAACCATACCAAGAATGCCTTAAGAATTCATTACACAACAAGAAAGAATATCCATCAAGACAACAATGTAACCATACCAGAATTTATATGGTAGATTTGAGCCGATAGAATGCATATCCGGAACCTGCTTCAGTCTCCAAGAGCCTATCATCATCTCAACTACAAGTCTTCATGACTTCATCCACTATATGTGTCCTGGCCTCATTCAACCCACATACGTACGCACCCTGGCTCACTACAGCTCGTGTATGTATGCACCATGGATCACTACAGCCCGCATATATCTTAGAAACTAGGGTTTCTGAACTTTCAAGACTTTTTCCGTCATGATCTCGGACTTACCAAAACTTTGATGCATCCATGAGATCCTCTAGATCTCCTCTCTCATAGAATATATCTTCAATACATGCTCAAGAGATACACAAGATATGCATAAGAGACATTCTACAGAAGAGACCCTTGCTTCTTATTTATACTCTCGAAGTAGCTTCCTTAGAAGCATCTTCTAGGTCAATTAACCCACTTCTATGTTACTTAACCTATTTCTAGGTCACCCACTTTCCATAATTAGAAAGTTCTCCATTCAAATATTCCTCCTTGACTTTGTCACTTTTATTTACCATTTAAATAATAATTTCTTCTTTGCAAGCTCTTTGACTTCTTTGACCTTTTAGGGCTTCAAGCCTACATATGAGGGTCCTTCATCTTCGTAGGGCCATAAATCTCAAACCATGAGGAGTTATGTGACATTCCACATACCATTGGAAACCATATAGGATAGTTTCTCTAACAACTTCACTAATCTTCATCTCATTATTCCACATATAAGCATGGGTTCTCCAACCATACTTCTAGGATAACTCAACCGTAAAGCATCTTCCCATAAGGGCTTTAACCATAAGGGGACCAGTTTGGAGTTCATCCATTTGTACACATTATCAACCATGATAAGACAATAATGATTCATCTTTACATCAATCCAACAATGCATCACATACCAATGAAACACATCGATCCATCTTCATCTATGCATCCTATCAATGACATCATATGACTATGATTTCAATCCATTCATATCAAGGACAATGCATACTTCATCAATATACATCAATCAACATCAAACCTTTGACCTTTGACATCATTCAATCATGATTTGGCATCAATCAATTCCATCCATACTTTGACAACAATCAATAAATCATCCTTTGGCATCACCTTTAACAACAATCAATCATTTATCCTTTGGCATCAATCAAACAATCAATCCCTTGACATCAATCAATCACCTGAAATCAATTCTTTGACATCAATTAATTAAACCTTTGGCATCAATGACAACATGATCCAACATATATATGTGAATATGGGGAGGATATTTTAAGTTCTTGATTACAACTTGGTGAAGTGAAAAATTCATGGTTTTTCCTTCACCTAAACGAGTGATTTGATAAATAGAAATAGTTCAAGGGAGACTACAAACATATAGTAAATCATTAAAATGACCATTGGTTTGATGACAAATTCCTTATCCTACAACACTTAATGATATATCATCATAAACACATATTGGTTCACTTTTGTATTAATTAAGAGAGGAAAATTGTCTTCATCCTTAGCCATATGATAATAATATCATGAATTAATAATCCACTATTTTGAAGAACTAGAATTTGATACATCGAAATAAAAATAATCAATTAAAAGAGAATGTCCTTTTGGTAGGCGAAGTTGTCAAACCAAAGGTTATCCTTCTTAATGTTTCCTTCAAGTGCTTCAAAGATTTTGAATCAATGAGATTTTTCATAATTGTCTCGCACACAAAAATAAAGTTATTATAGACTTCTTTCCATTTAGCTTAGCTCCTTTAAAAAATTTAAGAGTAGGAGAATGACAAGAGGGTTTCACAACCTTATTTTCTTGGATTTGGTGAGGGTGTTGTTTCTTAGGATACTTGGGACCTTCATCCTCTCCGATTCTACCAATAAGTCCTTGTTAGATATATTATAGTAATCATGAATATTTAGTTGTAGGATAGAATCAATCGCTTTTATTCTTAAATATGAATTTACAACATTTCCCTCATCGACATGATTGTATACAAATGTTTAAGGAATTGGTTGATCGTTCTCTATCATGCTATACAACTGACACGTTTTTCCAATCTAAGTTCATATAATTTAACTTACTATCAATTACTTTAAATATATGGGACATAACTCATATTAGAATAAACAACATTCCCTACTTCAATTTCAGACACCATGAATTTTTGATTGGGACCATAGTTGTTACCACATAATTGTACAAATTCATGGAATGAATTTTTGAGAGGTACAACTTGAGCCATTACTTGACTATTTTTGTATTTTTTTTTAATGATTATCACTCATTTCATTATTTGTCTCCTATGTATAGAAAGGAGATACAATTTTAGGGATCAATAAGCATTATTTGCAATTCTAAGGTATAAGTAGGTTACCCGATATTAAATTTTTATTATTATTTAGATGTAGCACTAACAACATGGATTTTGTTTTATGATTATTTGGCTAGTTGGCCGATGACATTTGGTAATGAAATAAAGTATTCTTGGTTTGGATCATTTATATGAGTCATGTTATCATTTTCACTCTAAAGTTTTTTTAAATCAATGGATTCACATGGAAATTGTAGGGTTCATAGAAAAAATGCAAAAATACATTGGGTAAAATTTTTAGAATTTGGCTCCATATTTCTCGAGTTATAGGATTTAAAATTTAGGGATTTTGTCTAGTCCTCTCACTAGGTTGTAATATGTGGCTTCAGTTAAAAAATTGTATTTGAATACTTCAAGGTCTAGATTGAGTTCTACTAGTGGAAATATAATGAAAATATACCAAGGTGTTTCATGTCCAAATTTTAAACATGCTAGGGAAATATTGGTGAAATGGTTTTCCATACAAGTTTTTTATCCAAGAGTAGGAGGGAAGGCTCTAGTAGTTCCACCATATCTTTGTCTTTCAAGGTTCCAATTGCATGCAATCTATGGGAAAGAAAAAATACATATCTTACTATGTCCTGGAAAAAATTTAGCAATAAAATATTATAATTGGTGAAATTTCCATAGGTGCAACATCATAAAATGGAGAATGCCCCAAAACAAGGATTTAAAAGGTGGATCAAAGTAAAATTATTATAAATTTTCATTAGAATATCAATTTCTGGTGTTTAAAAACTGTTAAAGGGGGGAATCAAAGGAAAATACATATGTATGCATTTTTCTATTTTTTGAGGATGCTTTCTCGGACAGTGATGGGAAATATAAAAATATCTTGGTAGGAGTAACCAATGTGGAACAACCTACCAAGTGGAAGAACACACCAAGAGAAGTTATGGAATTCCTCATAAATTCAAGAAGCCTATCAACAAAACATGAAACCAAGAAGAATGTGATCTTCAATGAGAAGCATCCACACATGATTGAACATTGAGGGAAACAATTGCTTGAAGTGGTGGGGCAAGTTAATGTTTTAGGTGTTGGACCATTAGATTGCTATTTTTATATTATTGTTGTCATTATTGGTCGGCTCATTATTTTTTAGTGCACCCTTTGTCTCCTATATACACTAAGGAGATCTAGTTTTAGGGATAATCAAAAGTTATTTGTAAGCATAAGGTGTGTATAATGCCTCCCCCTCAATATGTCATGGTTATCAATTGAATTTTTATGAAGAAGCATCCATAACTAATACAATATTGAGGACAACAATTATTTGAATGGGTTGCACAAATTAATCTCTTAGGTATTGGCCCATTGATATTGCTATATTATTGGTATAGAAACTATCCTAGAAATGGAGCGACACCAAATTTTTTGGAGCAACTGCAAGCTAGGGTTTTGGATAGTAACGACCATTGCAGAGGAAAACATGAGCACCAAAGGGGGGAGTAAGGGTACCCACTCATACAACAGGTAGTTGTAGACAGAGGGAAAGGGCCAAGGGGCATATTTTTCAAGGCACCAGTGACAGGCACCTCCGGATCTGACCCAGAAAAAGGTCAGGAAATGAACCAGGGTAAAAGTGAATGCATGGAAGAGGAAGCCAGAGAAACCTAGAATGCGATGCAAGACACAACAACCGATAAGAAGGGCGCAACCCGTGCAAAACCAAAACAAAAATGATACCCAAGCTGATACTGGCACATGTGCTAATTTGAAACTTTATGGGCTTTTGGCCCACTGAAAGAATGTTGTGCAACTGGATCAAATATCACTGGAAGATAAATGGGGAAGTGGAGCTCCATCTGGGCTCTAAAGGTTTCTTCACATCAGTTTTCATAAACCTGGAGGATAGAGATAGAATCTTTGAAGGGGGGCCATACTTCCATACATCAGCAGGACTGTACATGCAACCATGGAAGGAAAATTTCTCCCCAAAAAAAGAGACCTTCAAAAAGGTGTCGGTTTGGCTGAGATTATATTCCCTACCTTTAGACTACTGGTAACCCTCTACTTTTGAAGCAATAAGAAATAAATTGGGGAAATATATATAAAGACCACATAAGCCACCATGAAAGGGAGATACACATCTTACACAAGAATATATATAGATATGGATGTGTTGGGAGCACTCCTAGAAGCCATAAGCCTCGAATTCAGGGATGAGGAATGGATCCAAAACATTGATTATGAACAGATCCCCTTCCAATGTAGAAGATGCCATGAACATGGTCACCTGATCTGGGAATGCCCTCTTAATAAAAAATAGGAAACACAAAGCCCCAAACCACAACACAATGAGGATGGGTTTGTAAAACCAAACCCCAGAAGTAGAGCCGACAAAAAGTAGAGCAAAGCCCAAGAAAGAAAAAACCTTGAGGTCTAGAGTAAACCGAAAGGATGGGATAAAACCAATAAAGGGGAAGAAGTCGATAAGGATACGACAAAAGCTCAAAAAGTTAGAGAACAAACCCCAAACAATCCCACCAACTGACCAAATAACCAGAAGGAACAGGGAAGTTGTGCAACCCCGATGGAAGGAGAAATCAAAGATGACAACACCCCATGCAAGAAGAAGAGGGAGAGGAGGAAATGACACCAACCGAGGTAGGCACAAAATATCCAGAACTCAGAAACCTTTTGTAATGGGAAGGGATAGATATTATGAACATACTGGAGCAGTGGAAAAGACATGGAGTAGACAGTGTACCAACAGAGAAACTTGGATGCATACAGTATCTGTTCCTCCTAAGGGAGAAAGACAAAGCTAGAGGCCTAAAGCATACACATGGAGAGATTGGACACCTAGGATTCAAATCTAGTGAGGGAAAACCACATCTCTCACCCAAGCAGATGCAGAGGAAAAAAGGTAGAAAATCAAATAGTGTATCCCTACAGGAGCTTGGAGAGTTACTGATAAACTCAGGTAAAATCAAGAAACTCTTCCCAACTCCCCCCCACATGTTTAAATGAAGGTTATAAATTGGAATATAAGAGGCTTAAACAACCCAAGAAAGCAACGAATCCTTAGAAATAGACTAAAATAGGAACAACCGGATCTCTGTTTTATTCAAGAGACCAAGTGTAATACAAATAGAATGGAAACAATCATTCAACAACAATGGAACAAGTACAAGATGGTGGCTATTGGAGGCCACCAAATGGAAGGAGGTATCCTCACCCTATGTAACCCACAAGTACTAAGCCTAATAGCAGTTTAAGCGACAAGGCGTACCCTTATGGTCGTCATGCAACTCATTGGGAACACAGAGGTTATTTTATGCACTAATTTGTATGGACCCCAAGTTCCATAGGATAGGAGAGGAATTCTAAGAGGCCTAGAAGATCTTAAAAAATGAGCCAACAACCTCCAATGGATCCTAGCCGGGGATTTCAACATCATCATGTCACTTGTGGAGAAAAAAGGAGGTACAAGAAGATTGAATAGAGATGTAGAGGAGTTCTCAAAATTCATAGACACAACGAAGATGGTAGATCTGAAAACCAATAATGGCCAGCTCACCTAGAACAATAATCGAATGAGCCAACATCAGGTAGCAACAAGACTCGACATATTCCTAGTCTCAGAGTCAATCATTATGCAGGGGCTAACCTTAGACTGCAACATCCTTCCATGTGGGGGATCTGATCACTGGCCAGTTGCAGTACAACTGGAAGCAGGCTTGCATACCACACCAAAGAACAAACCTTTCAGATTTGAGAAATTCTGGATTGAACACTAGACTTTCAAGGAAATAATCAAATAGTGGTGGTGTGAGGACCAACCAGAGCAAGGGACAAGGATGTTCAAACTCTATAAGAAAATAAATCATATCAAATATAGGCTCAAGAAGTGGAACAAGGACACTTTTGGGAACATAAACTAAGAGAAGAACAACATTGAAAAAAAATTGAAAAAACTCCAGAAAAACTTCATTTCAGAGGGCTACACTGAGGAGCGGAAAAAGGAAGAGATCCAAATGACCTGAGAATGGGAAGAGTGTTTCCATCAAGAATAAACTCTCTGGTGACAAAAGTCCTAGATCAGATGGCTAAAGGAAGGAGAATGGAACACCAAGTTTTTTCACAGAACAACCATGGCCAGAAGAGCCCATAACAAAATCCTGAAGATTAGGGACCAGGATGGAATAGAGAGAGAATCTCATAAGGACATCGAAACAACCCTGCCAAACCACTTCCATGGGCTATCCCAGGAACCTAACCAAGATAGAACAGAGTCCATACAAAAGATAAGCCATCATATCCTCGCCTGGTAACAAAAGAACAAAATAACAACCTGAACAAGCCCATTGCAGAGGAGGAAATAGACCAAGCACTCCAAGAAATGTCCAATGGAAAAGCCCCAGGCCTAGATGGTTTCACAGTGGATTTCTTCAAAGCCTGCTGAGAAGTCATCAAACATGATGTATATAGGGTAGTGGAAGACTCGGGAAGGTCAGCCTCCATTTCAAAAGCACTAAATCCTACAATGATTACACTTATCCCCAAAGAAAATGAAGCCAAAACCCCCGATCACTACATACCTATAGTGTTGTGCAATGTGGTGTATAATATAATTTCCAAGGTTATATCAAATAGATTGAAACCACTCCTACCCACACTAGTCTCACAAGAACAAACAGGTTTCGTGGAAGGAAGGCAAATAATGGAATATCATCCATGCCCACGAACTTATCCACACCCTGAAGCTTCAGAAATGAGGGGGAATGATAAGACAACTGGACCTAGCAAAAGATTAAGATAAAATCAGCTGACACTATATGGTCAAGACCATGGAAGCCTTCGGCTTCACCCAACACTAGATCAGGTGGATATTCAACCTAGTATCCATAAAAAGCCTCTTGATACAAGTAAATGGAGCCCCTTCCAAAACTTTCTAGCCCATGAGAGGCATCAGACAGGGAGACCCGTTGTGCCCCTTCGTATTCATCCTAATGATGGAAGGTCTCAGTCGAAGAATAAAAAGCACAACCACAATAGGGGAAATAAAAGGTATCAAACCCTACAATAATTGCCCGACTTCTACACACCAACAATTCGTGGATGAAACCTTACTTCATGGCATACCCACAGTTAAGGAAGATAAATCCTACAAATGAATCTTAGACAAGTTTGTGGAAGCCTTGGGGGAAAAGATATACCAATCCAAATATATGATTTTCTTCTTTAATACCAACCCCACAATCCAAAGGAATTCGGCCACCATCTTAGGCTTCGAACGCAAAGCACTTCCAACCAAGTACTTGGCCATCCGCCTGATAGATAAATATTACAAGATATCAAATTGGGAAGGAATGGTCAACAAGCTACAAGACCGGGTAAAAAATTGGACGTACAGATCCCTCAACCTAGCCAAAAGGCTTATCCTAACCAAGTCAATTTTGCAAGCTATCCCAACCTTTATGATGTCAGTTTTCCAACCCTCGAGGGGATTCTACAAAAAATAAGAACCATACAAAGGAACTTCCTGTGGCGTGGAACAAAAATAAGGAAAAAATGGGCACTGGTGGCTTGGGAGAAGGTTTGTAAACCAAAAAGCAAAGGAGGACTAGGGTTACCCGACCCGCAAGTGACCAATGATGCCTATGGGGTGAAACTCTAGTGGCGCTAGGTCAAATAAACTACCATGCCATGGGTCAACCTACGGAAGGAAAAGTACGCCCCGGACATTTGCGAGTAGGACAAACTGCTACAGAGGCATCAGGGAAGGTTCTGCCATTTGGAACCTAGGCTGGCGTAACAAGGCCTGGATCCAATCACATAGCTTTTGGGAAATAAGAAATGGCAGAACCGGTCGATTCTGGGAGGATTCCTGGCAACAGGAACCAAGAATGGAAAAATTGAGTCGGGAGGAACTCCAACAGGAGATGATCGCGCAAGGCAAAAATGAAGTCTATGATTACTGGAAACAAGAAACAGATCGCAACAAATGGAGAATCCGAAACACTCTCACCCCACAAACTAGAGACGAGATTGCAACAACAATAAAAGAGGTGGAGGAGGAATTGGAGAGACAAAAAATTGCAGTCACGGACGGTAATGACCAGTTGAGATGGGGGCACAAAGCCGATTGGGAATTCAATATTAAATAAGTCCGCCAATAGATAGTAGACTAGGACCAAGAAGACTCAACACATCAATGGGATAAGATCTGGACCAACCCCCATTGGCCAAAAATAAAAATCCTCTAGTGGCTAATACTACACAACTGAATCCTAACTTGGGAAAACGTAAGGAAGAGAGAATTCATAGGCCATTCAAGATGTCACCTATGTGAAGAAAAGGAGGAAACAACGAACCATGTCCTTGATGAATGTCCCTACATAGCAGAAGTCTAGGACTGGGTGGCAGGCATCTTTCAAAAGTCTAATAGGATCATAGGTAATATATCCGCAACTATAAACATCTGGACGAAAAAATACAGTGGAAACAAAGAGGTGAATCTCTGTTGGACCCTCACTCCCAGCATGATCATTTGGGTAATATGGAAGGAATGTAACCAGTGCATCTTCATGAACCAAAGATGGATGGTAGGAAAGATTAAGGAAACAATAATCTCCTTGAAAAGAGAAACGATACAAGGCTGCAACTGCCAAACATAAGGAGCTCAACTCACAGACCGGGATCTCCGAATTCTAGAGGCTTTTCAACTGAAAGAAGGGCGCAACCCCAATCAGGTAAGACAGTTGCCGCAACTACAAGTAGGTGAGTGCGACTGGAAACTACCACCAGAGGGCTCCCTCAAGATGAATTTCAATGGGGCATTGAAAGGTAACCCAGGATGGACAAGTACGGGGGGAGTAATCAAGGATAGTCAAGGAAACATTATCCGTCTGTACACTGGGAGTCTGGGGAACACAACCAACAACTCCGTGGAATTTGGAGCCCTGGAGACTGGCCTTGAGATACTACATCGGGAAGGGATGACCAACGTCATAGTGGAAGGAGATTCCATGCTGGTCATCAATACAGTAAGGAAACTCCAAAATGGCACCAGAGTGGGAAAAATTAAGAGGCACTGGCACTTGGCTTACTCCTTGCAAAAAATTCAGGAGCATTTGTAGACGAGGATCAAAATGGAGTTGCGCTAGTTACGAAAGTCAGCAACTGGACTAGCAGATAGAATCGCAAACGAAGGGGTCGACAAGGAAGGACCAGAACTGGATGCCACATGGAGTAACATCCCGAATGGTCAGTTTCGAATAGACTATACCCAACTAGAAGCAAAGGACTATGATGGCAGCCGAAGTACGGACGAACACATTGAGGCTGAAGGCACATAATTAATTGAAGGGAAAGTAAGATCCACGCAGAATCTAATAGGACACCATTTAAAAAACGAGTAACAATGCAGATCGCGGTCACACCACAAGAAGAGCTATGACACCACGATCTTGTCAATAGAAAGAAGTATAGGGGTTTTCTATGGGAGAGCAAAAATGTTAATCTGCAGACGACAAAGGGAGAAGATCAAAAGGATATCCCGTGGGCAGGAATGGGTACACCTCACCCACACAAAAATACGGTGGGAGGAAATGATTGGCGTATAGCATGCAAGGCAAAGGATTGGCACAGGGACGACGATAGGGTTCCCAAGTGCACACACTCTGGAATAATGAATAAGGACCAAAAGGTATGCCTTTACAGGAGACCCATGATTACCAGGATGAGATTGCAGCCGAGGAAACCCCTTAAAAGAAGAAGCATCAGGGATATCTACAGACCAGAACACAACAATTACAGAGACAATCATACACACTAGGAAGGCAGGAATAGAAGTGGAGGATGAAGTCAAGATAGAAATCATCACATTCAAACTAAGATGGTAAGAATGAAGAATACCCAAAGTAAGAGGGTCCCCTCGGGGGTGGAACCTACAATAAGCACCCGAACGATAACAAGGATGGAGCAGGCGACCATAGAGGCCAAACGCACCTTTCCTGCGTAGGTTGATCCAAAGGGAAAAGCGGTCATCGACGTGTGGGAGTGAGAAGTCAACACCAAGCGCAAGGGAAAATCCTAAGCGAAACTCATCCAAAAAGTGAACGGGATAAGGGACCCACGGGCCACATAGCCCAAGACAACCCTCTACCACAAAAAGGTGGAGGAAGCTTGGCGCACAAAAATGTTGATAAGTAAGTTGGGATATGATAGGAACAAGACCAATAGGTTGGAAAACCGTTCCCATAAGAAGGAGCTCACAAAAATTTTGAGCCGCCTCAGCAACCTGGAGGCTAGTGCAAGAAGAATAGCAGAGGACTAGAGGAGCGAAAAAATGGAATGAATGGTAGGACAATTCCACCTCTACCTTCACTATGTACACCACATGGACATCACTCCAGCAGATCGACGCGAAACACCAGCCTGCATCAGAAAGATGCACACGGTGGAGCAGAGAAAGGAGAACGATCCAAGAAACAAAGGAGATGAAATCCATCCAATCCTCTTGGACTAGCACAATATCAACCCTTGGTCATTTTGTTTATTAGTGTATGAGCCACCCTTGTTCTACGTTTCTGGTTTCTTATGTATATGTTATGGTATAGTTTTTTCAAATGAGTTTCCAGAGACTAGGTGGGTTTCCCAGGGTGGTAGCCCAACCCTCCCCTCGCTTATGTAGACAACGCAACTCCGGGATCCCTGATTTGGTTTCCTTTTTGGCAGATCAAGGAATACCCCTCTTTTCTTTTTGTACCATATTTTTCTCAATAATATAGAATCTCAAACTCACTTTAAAAAAAAAAAGGATATTATTATATTATTGGTGTCATTAAAAATTGCCTCATCATTTGCAATTACAACATTTGTCTCCTACATATACTAAAAAGATCTAATTTTATAAATAATCAAAAGTTATTTGTAAACATATCATTTATAAAATGTTGCCTCCTCAAAAT